>PVIY010007545.1:0-81488 GCA_004026745.1 Myrmecophaga tridactyla | reverse complement strand
TGAACCATCCTTTGAGAAGTAAGTATAAGTGAAGCATCAACCCCAGCCACCAATTTTTCTGATCCCAGAAAAAGATTAAGCACAATTGCCCCTGGCAACCGTTAAAATAGGTAGCATTTATTTTCAGATTCTTCCCCTTTCTGTCACCTCAGTTTCCTCCCCTTTAGGCCCCAGGAGTCTCTGCTCTGTTAATTCTCCCCCACCCTTTCCTTGCCAAGGATAATACAGGTAGGTTTGTTTCAATATAAATAAAGACATTCATTGCCTTGTCCCCCCAAATGTTTGTATTTTAAATAAACCTTTTAACTTTTGAATTGCAGAATCAAAAGCTTTCCTTTGGACTCCCACATCAGCCAGGAGGTGAGGACATATTCTGAACTGGGAGACAGGATAAGGTAACTCCCCCCCCCCTTTTTTTTTGCATAGACAGGCACCGGGAAGGGAACCCAGGTCTCTGGCATGGCAGGAAAGAACTGTGCCACTGAGCCACTGTGGCCCACCCAGCTTCCCCTATTATTAAAAGCTTATTTTGCTTCGTGTGAAAGCGTGTCCTAAAGATGGGTTCGTATTCCTTTATGACTATGAGCAAAACAGGTTGAGTTCCCTAAGCCTCCGTTACTCAGTTGTAAAGTGTGAATTATATCATAGAATACAGTATAAACCTGATATAACACAACGTGCAATAATATATCACAACACAATGCACACCAAGTGGGAGCTGGTGAATATAAAGCCTTTGGCCTTGACTGTGTCCGAGGCCACCCTCAGAGCGACTACAGAGGGATTCCCAAACATGGGAGGGACGTGCAGTCCCGGAGCTGACCGGGTCACATCTGCTAAGGGCCTGTCACATGGAATCCCTGGGAACTGGGAGAGCCTGACTCTTACTGTCATCAGCTCGTCGGGGCTCGTGGCTTCTGGCCCTGGAGCCAGGCGCCCCCTAAAGGCAGGCTGTGAGGCCAGTCCTCCCCCTAGCCGTTCTCAGAACTTTCCAGGGCTCTGTTCCTTCCGTGAGCACCTAAGCCCTTCCCCACTCCCTTCCTCTCTCCGCTCATCCCTCTCCCGGGACTCCAGGAAGCCCAGACACTGGGGACCCACCTCCATTCCTCACTGCACCCCCCCCCCACCAGTTACATTCCCGAGGCCTTGAGTCCCTGGCAGACTGAGCACTTAGTTTCAAAAACATTTTCTGGAGGAAGGACAAGTTTTGAGCTGAGCACGTGACCCAGCAGGGTGGGAGGCCAAGTTCCCTCCCACCTGTGCCCCCACCCCCACCGCAGGGCAATCCCTAAGGATATCGACCAAAAGCGGTGGGTTCCCTGCCCAGGGCACTCAAATGACCAATCCCTGAGACATCAGGGTTTCCAAGAGAGAAAGTTTATTGCAAGGCAAAAAAAGCAGGAGAGCAGATGGCCTCTTGGCCTAAAAATATGTCTCCCTGAATTGCAGTAATTCTGATTGTTTTATAGTATAAAAAGATGGGCACGGTTTAGGATCATGAGCACAGTGGCCCCAGATGACGTCTTTAGAGGTGATCTAACTATTGGGCATGAGCAGATGGATGACCTGTTTAGTCACAGAACATGTGTAAGAAGATGGCAGCCTTAATATGATGCTGGGCATGATTTTTAGTATTCTAATGAGGTACGGGTCACTCATAGGTTACAGTCTAAGCTACTGCGCATGTCAGACGGGCCCATTCTGGTTAGATCCAACTTCAGTTATCAAGACAACTTTGGACTTGAGGTGGGTTAGTTCTGGGCTTGTCCCAGGACCCTTCATTAATAAACATTTGGGGCCTTCTTTAGTGATCACAAGACTCAAAGTTGAAAAACTGGACAGAATGGGTACAAATGAAGGTTAGTCACAAGGCTTTTACAATCACAGGGGCACAAGATAAAGGCTACACAATCATTACCAGAGATCAAGGCAGCTGGGTTGCAGTTCAAAGATTTCAAGTATTTCCCTCTGTCTACTCTAATATACCAGAAAATAAAAACGGAATAGCTAATAATGATTCAGTAATCACAATTACCCCCTAAATCCTAACTTCTCAGTTACACCTAGGCCTGTAAAGAACATAGTTTCTCTGCTGAATTTCCTGAAGTTGTTGGCTTGCCTTGGGCTTCCTTAGTAGGTCTGAAATGAATCTGAAAAATCAAATATGGAAAATGTGGCAGAGGTTTCAAGAGGCAGGAGGCGGCTTAGCCACAGGAACAGAATTGGGAAGACTTCTCCAGAACAGGCAGGGAGGAAGGCTTCAGACTTGTGGTACGGAATCAGGCAAACACGGCGGCCAGGCTGAGGCGGGTATGGATGCGGCAGGAGCACAGGGAAGAAGCCACAGGCTGGGGCCAGAAATGAGGGCTGGGACAGTACCCAGAGGCAAGAGTCACATAGGGAGGTACCTGAAGCTCCCACAGCAGTGTCTCTGAAGGCCTGCTCAGCCGTAATAGGCCATGCCTTGAGGAAAAGGGCCTTCCCGACCCTTGGGTCCCTTTGTCTCTGCGGGGATTTGCCACAGAGTTGGCATAATCCCTTCTACAGGAAGATGGGCCTGGTGGGGAGGGCCAAGAGAGCTGAAGCCATGGACCCGAGTCCCTTGCCTGGGTCCTCTCCTGGGAGAAGTCCTTATAAAGGGAAGATTGACAAAAGACCTTTAGCCAGGTCTGAACAAGGGGAAAAGAGAAGGCAGAGCAGTTGGTATGCTTTTCAGATATATCTCAATATGATTAAAAGGAGAAATGCTAGATTGTATATATGGTAATAGAATAAAAGTTTTAAAAGTTACGTTGCACAAACAGTGAACCCTAAGTTAACCATGGACTGTAATTAACAGAACAATTATAAAAATGTGCTATCAATTGTAACAAATGTTCCACAGCAATGCAAGGTGTTGACGATGGGGTGGTATTTGGGAATCGTGTGATTTATGTATGATTGTTCTGTAAACCCACAACTTCTCTAATAAGGCGGGAAGATTGCCATTACCCTGTCCAAAATGGTAAAATCAAGCCGGTGGCTCAGAAGCCTGGCTTTCCCTGGGTCAAGTGGAGCCTGAGAGGAATGTCCCCCACAAATGGGGCACTGGGTGGTGCGGTCAGCAAGGACATTATCAAGGACCAACTCAAATTGCCATTAGTAGACACAATTACAGGTTCCTGCTGCAGTTCCTAGGGCACCCCTCAGGACAAACCAAAGGCCTAATGATACAACCTAAGGCCCAATGGCATGACCCTGCCCAAGGCCATTTTACTTTAACACAGGACTCAAGAGAAAGCCCAGGAGCAGATATGTCATCCCCCTTCCGTCCTGCATACAGGACAGGATCCATAAGGACAGGGTCCAAACTTCCACAGAGCCCTCTGCCTGGCCTAGCCACATCTGGTCCATCTTCTCCCCCACTCTTATTCCACACCCAGGCTCAGGTACTATGTTCTGTAGTCATAAGCGGGCAAGGAAAGGACTGAAGGAAAGAAAATAAAAAGAAAGAGAGAGAGAAAAAAAGAATAGAGGAATAAGGGAAGCGCTTCCAACTTGGGTTTTGGATAAGGAAAGCTCAACCGTTAGAGGTGGAGCCAAGGATGTTTATATATTATATAAATGAGTTATGTTACATTCAGATGTATATAGTATATTATGAATACCATCAAAGGAAAATCATCAGAAATGCACACTAATTACAGACATTAGAAAACAAATCAAGAAGAAAAAAATGATAAAAATTGTCCTAATTGTGTAAAAATGATACAAATTATAGTCATTTATGAGAATTGCTTCCACGAACCCTATAGTACCCTATCAATCAATTGTATCATGGACTATGTGTCAGATTAACTCACTTGTTAAAGTTGCATTTATGACAACCCTAAATTCTGCGGTGTATGTATGTAGTGATGCATATAATGGCAGAATTTGGGAGCTAAATGGACCATAGGTTAAGTCCCTCACTCTAACTCCTTCATTTTACACATAAACAAACTGAGTCTTTTGGGAATACAGAGGTCTTCCAAGGTCACAAGAGAACGTGTTTATGGCAGAGCTGGGGATGCGATCCCTGCACCACCTTAGGGTCATTCTTTATATATATAATTTTATATAATTTCTAAATATATATATTTTTTGAGATATCATCAAAGACATACAGTCCATACATGCTGTACAATCAATGGCTCCCAGTATCATCACATAGCTGTGTGTTCATCACCATAATCATTTTTAGAATATTTGTATCATTCCAGAATAAGAAATAAAAAGAAAAAAGATGAACACAAACATCCCACACCCTTTGGGTTATTCTTAAGATGCAGTGGTCTAAGACAACAATGCAGCAGTACAGTCCCTTCTCTCTCATTGGTGAGACCATTTGCTCAAACTTCAGAATGATCAGAGGGCATGAAAAACTGGTATGATGCTTATGGGGAGGAGCAGATGCAGAGACAGAGATGCAAAAAAACTCTTGGTTAAGTGACTTTTGGATGAAATGATCTTTTGAAGAATTTCATCTCTATAAGAAAACTGATAGGAATGTCAGAAGTGGTACAGTAGAAAGAATGTGGTTATGGATTTAGAGACCCTAGAGTGAGCCTCAAAGTGTGCTAGTTACGTGGCCTAGAGCAAGCTGGAGGAGCTTTCTAAGCCTATATTCCCTTAGCCACGAAATGAGCATGATGATAATTCTTATTCAAAGCACTGGAGGATTAGATGGCATTATATTTAAGGAACACTTAGTGCAGCACAGGTGATATATGCTCTATCGGTATTCCTTTACTTCAGGCTCCCTGCCAAATGCCTCAAAGAAAGCCTCACCTTTGAAAAACAATATGATGGGTAGCTGGATGGGGAAAGGTGATTTCCAAGACCAGGTATATGTTATTTCATGGATAACGATGGAAACCTGTTCCAAAGTGTCAGTGTTATATTAATGTATAATTTCAAAAGAGAATGTGTCTGGGGTGGGCGAGATATTGAAGCGCCAGGCCTATTTCCATCTGACATGTCAGAACTCATGAAAATGTACCCACCTGCCTCAGGCAACCATGGCCAGTTGCTAAGTATCACTTCTTGCTTTATATCAAAATGCTTTAGTAGGAAACAGAAATACCTTACTTTAAGGGTACCCCCACCCCAAACCATTCCTTCTCAGTACCCAATGATGTCTGATTGCTCATTTTTCACATCTAAGACCTCTAAGAAATGGATCACATGAGGTCTTAATATGGCCAATGGTAGGACTTCCGCCCCTAATGTGTCTTTCAGGGCTGGTCTGAGGGATGCAAAGGAGAAGGAAACTGCTTAGTCTGCAGAAAAGGCCCCTCAACCAGGGGTGAGCCAACAGGATTCTACAGCCCGTCTTATCACTTCTCCTCTGTTATGTAATGTCATCAGCAAATGAGAGATTCAAGTCTCATCGGGAAAGAAGTCAGGGTTGTGTGTCCTATGCTATAAACAGATCTCCAGCCAAAAACGCTTTATGCAGAATGACATTTGAGCAGGCGCCACTCACTTTGCCTGCAAACCTGAGAATAAGTCCAGGTCTGTTCCGAACAGTCCCAGCATCATTGCCCTCTGTTCTAGAACTGCCTGTAACCTGGCTGCTCTGGCAAGCATGCAAACCAGCTCCACCTCACTCTGCCTGTCTACCTCACACACGCACACATGCACGCACACATGCACGCAGACACGCACGCAGACACCCTCCTACTCCAAGGTTTCTGTTTTTCTGAGTCATCTTTGTTGATAATCACTGAAGGTGGACTGGTAGCCAGGGAGAGAATGCAAGCCGGTAAACAGAGCTAAGTTCATCCAGCCTAGCACCCACCCTCTTCCCATATGCACTTCACTTCCATTTTGTGGCTTCTGACTACACTGTGTTTAGATGTGGGCAGAACTATTTTTTCACTCAAAAACACGTGACGTTATTGTACTTTATTTCTTGCTCTCCCTGCAAGGAGAGGACCTGCAAAGATCACTGAAGCTCCTGGGATGAAGCAATCCAATGCAAGCCTGAATAACCAGAGCCCAGCTGCCAGACATTGTCTGCAGGAAAAGTGCAAAGGATGAACCGGGCAGTACTTGGAATCATAAACATTCCTGCAGGTGACGGGCCCAGATGCCAGGCGGGTGTCACGCTGTACCGAATTGGACCGTGTGGTGTGATGCTCTTGGGAACCATTACAGAAATACAGGTGTGGCTTACTATATGCTTATAAAGCTGTGCTTTTGAAAATCTATATGCAAGCCGAACTTTTATAAATTACTCTATGTGCTAAATGTCCAGGAGAAGTTCATTAGTTATAAGAACTCCATACATGTTTTGTAAAATTCAGGCATCTCCTTATATGTTTTTCATATCAGAACAAATATCAGACTTGCTTCAAGAAGTGTCTCCATCCCTCCCTACAAGTCCCTCCCTCTCACCTTTTTCTATGTGTCTTTCTTTAGTCTCAAAAGAATGTCAAAAAGAGGAAAATCTGCACCAGTGCTGGAAAACAGAGAAGGGTACTGGATATATGCAAAGACCATTAGAAATTCTGATAGATTGTAGAAAGTATCTCATATGGCTGATCAGGAGGTGGTTCTCTCTCTTGAGCAAGTAGGGCAGCATGGCGAGAAGCCTTCAAGAAAAGATCCTGACGGAACACTACTGAGTAACTGTCCTAGACTGGAAATGTAAAAGCTGGAGGTAAGGGCAGGTGTGGAACAGGATGCTCTTCTAGGCTCCAGATGACAAGCACTCGGAAGGCAGTCCAGTAGGAGGACCAAGGTGAGGTGGCCTGGTCCGTGGCTATCCAGGAGGTGGTGGACTGCCTTCCTACAGAGCAGAAGAATTCAGTCTCAGCTACACTGCAGGCCGGGGGTGAACATAGGGTTGGAGAGAAATAGAGGAAAAGCAACCAGACTCTTACACGGTGGTTTCACACAACCCAAAGCCAAATCCCTGAAATGGTTAGAGCCCCACAGAGAGGGCCCAAGGCTCCAGTGTCCTCCTAGGCCTGTGAATGGGCTGGAACACAGCCGGTTTGGTAAACTTAAAAGAACCAAATCCCCTGCTTAAGATGGAGACAAGTCTAAGCTCATCGGAAGGTAGAAGAGTGATCATTTGAAGGCAAATTCTGGCCAGGGCAGAGCTCTCATCATTCAATGAAGAGAAGATAGATCCACCTTATGCAACACTGGGCATTAAAAGAATCAGTGACAAAACAACATAAACCATCCAAGAAATAAAAGAAGACAATTTGGAAAAAGACTTCCTGCTGTAAATATGAATGCATTTCAAACAAGATGTGATTTGTGTTTTCCAAAAAAAAAAGAAAATCAAGAAGGCGCAGATTCTGAAAATATGACATGAACGCTAACGTAAGACAAGTAAATGAAACCAGAAAACTGACTGAAGAAAAAACTATTAGCAAACTAACTAACAAAACTGTCATTTAAAACAACAATAGAGCCAATAAAAAGGAAAGGCATCACTATAGAAAATCCAATCAGTGATGTGAAAAGCGAACTGAGAAATTATACCAAAATACAGAGCAAAAAGGGCCGAAAGATGAAAAGGTAAGATAGATTATGATGGATATGGAAGATAGAGGACAGAACCAACATACAGAGATCTGTGGTTCCTGGAGTAGTCAGAACAATACTACAGAAGCAATTATTAAAGAAAATATATTTTATATAATATGGAATAAGAAAACGTTTCTAGACACTTAAATATCTGATTCACAGACCAAAAATTTCAAAAGGAAGAAAGTTCACTCTGCACCAGAGAAAAATTAATGAAAACTAACATGCATATGTGTTTGTGTATATATATATATTAAAAAATTAATGAAAACTATTAATCTCCTGATGACATTTCGATTCTGAGGTCAAATAAAGCATCCTGTCAAGAAGGGAAAACAATACAAGTAACCAGTTCGGTTAAAAGGGAGAAAAATCAGGCAGGCCTCAGATTTCTACTCGACAACATTAAGTGCCAGAAGAAAATAAACGACATTTGCAGAGCTGTGCGACAAAGGAAATTGATGTAAGAATTCTAAGATAAGCAAAATGTTGAGGGGTGAGAGCTGAATAATGAAAAATAATGCTCAGATGTGAAGGTTCTATATGAAAATGATCTACTTCAAAAAAAAACATTATTTGAAGAACTTTTCTACTCAAAATTTAATTTAAAATTTTAATTAAAAAAAAGCTCAAGGAAAGATGTAGTTGTACTTTTAAATGGTTTTCAATATGCAAATAAACCATTTAAACCACTGTATTTAGTTACAAAACAGAGTACAGGCTATCTAAATAATGCTTATAAGAAAATTTTCATAATAGTATAAAATAACTAATCTGGGTTGAAATTTTTATATATCTATTTCTATCCATCTTTTAAAAAGAAAGGAAAATCCCAAAGGAAGACGTGGTCAGTAGGTACTTTTTCCTTCTTGACATTCATTCAAAAATGAGTCGTTTTTTTCTCAAACTTAAGAAACCAAGAGGAAATTAAATAAGATGTATAAATTGAAAATCACTAGAGAATTAATCATATCATACAAAATAGGAAATGATGGCGACACCAAGACATCATGAAAGCAAAAAGAATAAAATGACAAGAATTAGAACAAGCACATCAGCAATGAAGACAGGTATTAATTCCTTTTTAAGAAGCAAAAGAATCTCAGATGGAGTAATGAAATAAGAATGACCTACATGCTATCTGCCAGCAACCCATAAAAGCTGAAATTAAAAGGACTAGGGAAAGGGAATACCTGGCAATTGAAAATTTTAAAAGTGAGATTACAATGTTAAAATGAAATTAAAACTAAACATTTAACACACTAAACTGCATAAGGAGTGTCATCTTTACTGACAAAAGGCTCATTCCTAAGAGAAATTAAAACTTTATAGAACAAAATATAGCATGGAAATACATAAAGGGAAATAAGCAAAGATTGAGAGATATACAAGAGTGTCATCAAAGTCTACACTCCACGGCTTTTAGTCCTTGGTAAAGAAGCAGATGTAAAATCACTAAGGATACAGAAAAGTCAATAAAATAAAGAACAAGGCTGATCTGACAAGTCTATAAACCTGATAATTAGAGAACACCTCTTCTGTAGAATGGTCCACAAAACATTAACGAAAACTGATCATGTATTAGGACAGAGAGGAAACTTTATTATATCTTAACATCCTGTGATGATAAAATTCAACATTTATAAACAAAAATCTGAACAATCAAGTAAATTTGTAAATTTAAAAAATATTCTAAATAGCTTTATTATATAAGAGATACTAAATTAAGACTGAGTAAATAATATTGCATATTAAAGTGCAGGCAACCTATACTCAGAGGCAAATACCTTAAATAATTTCATCACTGAGTAAGAAAAACTTAGAACAATCAAGTCAAGAAATTAAAAAACAAAAGTAAACCTAGGGAAAGCAAAATAAAGGTAAAGTACATGCAAAAATAACAACAGTAATTAAAACCTTAAAATGAAAAGAAATCACACAGATTTTATAAAATGGTCCTTGAAGATACCCAGACATTAAAAAGATTTACTGCTAGCTAATCTAATGTTCCAAAGAAAGAACAAAGAAACAAAATTAAGAATGAGAAATAGAGTAAAACCACAAATACTGAAGGAATTTTCAAATTTTAAAAATAATGTTTAACTATGTTCATGAAATTAACAATCAAAAAGTGGCAGATTTCCTGGAAAAAGAAAAAAACATCAAAATTAACTTAAATAGAAAACTCGTCAGAAAATTTACTGAAAAAAAGGGGGGGGGGACAGGGACGGAGATTGAGTCAAATAATTTAGGGGACAAGAAATTTTAAAGTTTCCAGGAAAGGGCAGTTTCCATGATACATAAATTACATAATTTAATGTATAACATTAACAGCTCAATAGAAAAAACATCATTATTGTAGATGCAGAAAAGATATTTTATTTAAAATTCTATGGAGGAGAATTTTAGAATGGAATTTTCTTAATAGTATAAAATAACTAATAAACTGGGTTGAAATTTTATATATCTATATCTATCCATCATTTAAAAAAAAAAAGAAAGGAAAATCCCAAAGGAAGATGTGGTTGGTAGGTACTTTTACCTTCTTGAAAATTAGAATGGGAGACTACTTATTTGCAACAATAAAAGGTATCTACCACAAATCCACAGACAATATCGTGTTAAAAGTTAAAAACAAGAATCAATCTAGGGCCACGGTGGCTCAGCAGGCAGCGTTCTCGCCTGCCATGCTGGAGACCCGGGTTCGATTCCTAGTGCCTGCCCAGCAAAAAAAAAAATTCAAAGGAAAAATATCAAATGGAAAAACTATTTGTAACATCATTACAAAGAGTTACTATCTTTAAGGTATAATACCTATAATTATACAAGTAATGACATACTTCCTAACACAAAAATAAGCAAATGACAGAAATAGCCAAATACTGGAAATAAAGGGGCATAAGGAAAAAATGTGCAACTTCACTAGAAACCACATAAGAAAAACAAATTCATACAATATATAATTTTTCACTTATCAAATTGGCAAGGTTTATGTTTGTTTCTGGTTTTTAATTACAGTACTTAGCGGTATCGATGGCATAAATGCATGGACATTCTTTTTCACGGTTGGTGAGTACTAAAGTTTAGTAATTTAATAATACGTACCTAAATCCTGATAAAGGTCCTTACAATTTGAGCCAACAGTTCTGGTTTTAGAAATGGATCCTAAGGAAATCATCCTAGATATCCAAAAAAGATATATATGCAGAGGAAGTCTAGCATAGCATTACTAACAATAGCAAAAAATCTGTAGCGCTAAATGCTCACCACACTAGTTATATAAATTACAGTAGCTAGAAGAGACAAAAAAAAAAAAACTACAGGGGCAAACAAAATCATGCTATATGGGGCTGAAAATGGCCTGGAGACTTTTCACAATATATGGACCAGTATAAGAGGTAACCCAAACTGGAGAATCAGAATGAATCCGGTTTTAAAATGCAGATGACTAGAAATATGAGCATTACAACTGTTAACAATTACCCTGTAGGTGATTTGCGCCCTTCATAAGTTTTTGGTGTTTCCAGTTTTTCTGTAATGCACACACACCACTTTTATGATCATGGAAACAATAAACAATCCATGGAGCAGGTACCAGAGTCAGACAGCTTTAGATTCAGATCACAGCTCTGTCCCTTTAAGCTCTGCAACCTTGGACAAATGACTTAACCTCTCTGAATCTCAACTTCCTCATCTGTCAAATGGGGCTAAAAATAGTAACTACCTCATTGGGTTGCTATCATGATTGCATTTTACCAGGTATGGACAGCCCTTAGCGTAGTGTAAGTACCCAGAGTACGTGCTCGATGCATACTAGTATTACTTTAATTTTCAAACAGCAATAAAATCCCCCAAAAACTTTTGCAATAAAAGACACTTTGTCTGGGCTCTGTCTCTCTCTGTCTCTGTCTCTCTCTCTCTCTCACTCACTCACACACACACACACACACCCCAAAATTAATAACCTCACATCCCAGGATCCTGAGAATTTAGAGGCAGCAGTTAATATGCAGCCTTAATAGAAATCATTTGAGCTCTGCCAACAGGGTCCAGCACAGTCCACCACGGTCAAGCAAGGTCAAAAGGAGGTGGCTTTGATAAAGAAGCCAGATAACCCAGGAAAACAGATCATCAATTGGCCTACAAATCATCTGCTGACCAACACAGTGCTCGGGAAAAGGCCAAGACCCTTTCAGGACACACATGGCTTTACAGACAGATGAGTAAGGCGCGGAGGAAGAGGCAGCTGGGTTGTAGAAGGAGCCCCTAAAAGGGAGCCAGGAAACACAGGCTCCAGGACCCCCACTCCACCCATCCCACTGCCACCTGTACATTTACTCCCCCAGGACCACATTTTCCTTTTCTTATGAATGAGACCTCCCCTGGGCCCCTTCCAAATCTCAGGTTGTCTTTTGAAGGGCATTGGTTGTTATATTTTTTACTTCAAAGCAGGCTCTCGTATCCCAAAACAAACCAAAGAAAATGAAAAGAATAAATAAAGCATTCTAGGTATCCATCATATCTATTTCACTTTCCCCATCCACGTTATTTCAGTAAATCCAGAAGTGACAAATGAGCGCAGATTACAAGGCAGCACATGTTCTGAGCATAAGGTCATTAGATGCCATTAGAAATGGCATAACAACACATGCATTCAGGAGACAACACAGCCCAGTAGGTTATCTATAAATCGTTCCCGCTCGTCTCGACTGCCATTCTCACAGACCAGCTGCAATCTTTTGGAGTCTCGACAGTAGCACTAAACATCGTCCAGGGTAGGCAATGTGGCAAAAAATCAAGCTGAATCTGAAATATGGGGAAAATCTTCACATGTGCAAAACAGAAACAGTCCTAAAAGGGGATATAATTATAATTATTATAAGGGTGCATTTGGAGGATTTAAACAATGGATGAGTTGATAGTCTGAAAAGAAAGAAAGAAATTGCTCCATCCCCCCCCCCCCCCCGCAAAAAAAGTCATCACATCACAATCAGTGAGATGATAGAAGGTAGAAAAGTGTAGTTGTTAAGAGAACAGATTTTGCTGTCCAGGCACTCTGGCTTTAAATTTCAGCCCCACTACTAACAAGCTGGATGAATGTGGGTAAGTAATTTTTCTAAATTGTGGTCACATATATATATAAAATGAAATCTTCCATTTTAACCATTTTTAAGGGTACACGTCAGTGGTACTGATATTAATTACAGTCACAACGTCGTGCTGCCATCATTAACCATCCATTACCAAATATTTTTCAACAACCCAAACAGAAACTCAGTACCCATTAAGCAAAGGTACCCCTCACCCGTTATCCCTGTACTTTACTTTCTGTCTCTATGAATCTGCATAGTCGAGATAGTTCACGTAAGTGGGATGACAATATTTGTCCTTTTGTGTCTGAGTTATTTCACTCAACATAATCATTTTTGTCATTTTGTGTCTGGGTTATTTCACTCAACATAATAATCTCAAGGTTCATCCACGTTATAGCACATATCAGAACATCATTCCTTGTCATGGCTCAATAATATTCCATTGCATGAGTATTCTACATTTTGTTTATTCATTCATCTGTTGATGGATGCTTGGGTTGCTTCCACCAGCTGGCTATTGTGAATAATGCTGCCATGAACATCAGCGTACAAAACCCCATTAGAGTCTCTCTTCTCAATTATCTGGGGGTATATACCTAGAAATGGAACTGCTGGGTCATATAGTAGTTCCATGTTTAACTTTTTGAGGAACTACCAAACCGTTTTCCACAGTAGCTGCACCATTTTACATTCTATGGGTAAGTTGTTCAACCTAACCAAACCCCCATTTCTTAAATCTGTAGAACGTGATAGCAATATCTTTCTCAAACAGTTACTGGGTTGACTTAGTCATTTATTCAACCCATATTTACCGAGCAACTCGTAAGTGCCAGGGCCGTGTAACAGATGAAGATATAGGAGTGAGAAAAGCAGAGAGTCTTTACTTACAAGGACTTTAAGTGTCTCTTAGATTTTAGTGGAGGGACACAGACAAAAATATATGTAAGTGCAATAAGGAAAAGTTAAACCAAGTTAGGGGATAGAAGATGATGAGCGTGTGATTCTAGAAGGGTGGTCAGAGATAGCCTTCTGTAAAGTGACATGTGAGCACAGACCTGAACAAAGTGAGGGAGGCAGGCCTGAGGACAAGCAGGGGAAGCAATCAAGTAGAGGGGCCAGTAATGCAAAGGCCCTGACGCAGGAACCTGCTCGCATTAAATAAGGTGCCTGTAAGGAGCTGAGCTCATGATGATGAAGCAGCAGCAGCAAACAGTATAAGGGATGTGAAAACAGACACGGCCCACATTATCTAAAGCAACGATGTGACAAAAGTCATAACTGAATGCAGGAAGTACTGATTAGGATCTTGACTAATTTTAATTTATTAAAATTTGCAACTCTATTTTTAGTTACATCCTTCAATCTAACATCATTCAAGAAAAGCTCTGAAAATTCTATTTCAGGAATGTCAGTTTTGAAAATAAGAATGTTCTGCAAATATGATTTGTTTTTTACCCAGCCATCTTTGTTGGTTTTAAACTTTTTAAAGTTTAATGTGCATTTGGTATTTTGAAGATGTAAAGTGCATGGAACTTAGAAATTTCATAGGAGCGTTTAAATAGCAGAAATAGCTGGTACCTCTGATTTCCATATATACTTTTGGACCTGCAGGGAAAAATGTTTTAATAGATGTTTTTCTAGGTTCCCAGCTGTTTCTTAAATGTCTCAGGATGAAATCTGGCTTTCTTGTTGAGTTATGCATGCTTTTGAAATTTTAAAAGCAGCATCTTCATATTGTATGAATTTTTCTGCAACCCATCTTTTCTTTTTTGCCCAATATCATGTCATTGAGATTTAACTGTATTACTCCACATAGTTTCAGTTCATTCATTTTCATTGAATTCCATTTTTTATGATATCAAAATTTGTTTATCCATTCTACATCGATAAACATTTGGATAGTTTGAATTTTTTTTAAATCATTATTAATATAAGTAAAACTGTGAGAGATATCCTTTATGTCTCCTGGTATGTATGCGCAGAAGTTTTTCTAGCACATATACCTAGAAGGAAAATTGCCAAGTCATAGGGTCTACACGTAATTCATCTTCACCAGACAATGCCTAGTTATTTTCCTAAATGGCTGTATCAGTTAACGCTCTCACCAGACAGACATAAGCATGAAGTGTCAATTTTTCTAAATCAAAGCAGAATATTCTCTTTGTCACTGTGAATTCCAAATCTCAAATAACTCAAGCACCAGTTCCATCTATAGCCTCAGTCAGTTCGAAATTGCTCTTTGAACAAATCTGGAAATTTTGAGAAATTTGAGAAATTTTTAGAAATTTTCAGTTATTCTGAATTCCTGGCTAACTTAACAAAACGAACTTTGCAAGCAAATAATACCCCACAAAAACTGCAATAAAAATCACATACTGCTGGACTGAGGACGCAAAATGAAGATGTTTCAATTCAGGCAAACACACATAAAAATATTTCGAAAATCTGAATTAAATGGAACCAAATTAAGCATAATCTATATATGCTCCCCTAATCTCCTTTCCCTATTTATTTCATCACATTTTATTACTAGACAAGTCAGACAAGAAGTGCTTTTGACAACTAAAGAAAAAAATGTACTGAATTTACTGTCTTTCAAAAAATATATATCAGTTGTCAAACAAATGTGGTATATATATAGAATATTATTCACCCATAAAGAAGTTCTGATATATGCTATAACATGGAAGAACCTTAAAATTATTACGCTGAATGAAATAAGCCATACACAAAAGGACAAATATTGCCTGATTCCACTTAGAACGTGCAAATTCATACAGACAAAATAGATTTCAGGTTTCCAGGGGTTGGGGGGTGGGGAGAGTCTATCTGAGGTATTAAAAAGGCTTTGGTAATGGATGGTGGCACAACACTGCGTATTAGTTAATGCCAATGAATTACATACTTGAAAGTGGTTAAAATGGGAAGATTTATATTGTTTATATGTTGCCACAATAAAAATTACAACTATACATATCAATTGTGAATATGCTAAAAACGACTGAAGTGTATATACTTTACAAGGGTGAATTTTATGGGAAATGAATTAAAGCTCTTACTAAAGAAACATTTCAGAAGTGGAAGTGACTGTGTACTGTTTCAGTATGAGGCCAGGTTCAAGCTAAGAGAGGCGTCCTCTTTACACAAAGTCATACATACTGGGCAGCATGGATTGAGCATTGCAACACTTTTTTATTTCTATAAGCAGTACAGAATTTCAGGGTACAAATGCAATAACAGCACATACCGTGGGTGAAAAGAAGATAAAAAATCGTGAAAGTTTAGAGTTACCGCTCACACTGCCACCTTGACACGACGACTTTGCCAAAACAAGGGCTTAAATTTAACAGAATATGCCACGATTCAAAAAAATGCTACTACCATATGCCCGAGGGGACTGAGTCACGCCTGCGGTTTCACTTTAACTCCTGAATTTTTTGACTTCTGTATATTTAAATGCTAATCACGCCACAGCTTCAACCTTCGTTTCTGCCACTGATCATATAATGCACCTCTTACGGTCTGACATAATCTCTACAATGAAATACTTGTTTTTTGAACAGCCTGAGGTTCAAAGGACACTTCTTAAAATGTTCAACAATAAAAACTGTCAACGATTACTGGAAATGGAAAAAACAGGCAAACCTCCTCTGATGCCATCTTTCTGACTATAACAACCTTCCCACATTCCCACTCCCACAGCCATCAAGCTAGCAGCATCTCTTCTTTCTTCCAGAGCTCACCTTAATTCACTTCTCTCTGATTCTATAATGAAGGCAGCTGTGATTACAGCACAAGCAAAGAATAGATTACTATCCACCCTTGGGGCAAGGAATGAGAGTTAAGCTGCGTCCCTAGGTCCAAAAGGGGTTAACTGAGCAAATCGCATTTTTAAAATAACCTGTCTATTTTTTTCCAGCTTTACTCTGAGACTCTTCAGTGATCCCCAATGCAGGAGTGACAGATCATTCTCCAGAGGCGAGGGGAGCCCGGATGCTATAATCACGATTTGCAAGGCACCGAGTCAGATGGACAAACACCACGAGTGTTTGTTTCTGCTCAGAAGCTTACAACTTTCAGAGAAGTAGGGCGTTGCTCAGACACTGAGAGCTAGTCCTATTAGGCAATTTTTCAATCAGCATGCATTGATTCAACAAATATTTACCAAAGACCTACTAAATGCCAGGCATTATGTCAGAAACTGGGGCTAAAAATATGACGACCATGTACCTGGTCCCAGTTAGAGAAACAAATCAGGCTCAGGATAGTAACCGTTTTATCACGGAGCCAGCAGAACACTATTAGATGGTAAAAATAGCAGCTTTCCCCTCTCCAAGAAATTGCACTGAGTACAAATAAGTAGTCCAATGCGAGGGAGCATTCTGGCAATGAGAGAGCATATTTGGAATGAACACAGTGATAGCTTCTGATACTTTCCTCTTAGGAACTATAGTTATCAAGCACTTGGATTACATTAATGCTCTGATACCCATGGAGAAGCAAATGGCCAGCCGATGCTAATGCAAACTCGCCACCATGGAAGAACTGAATAAAAATGAGTGATTTTGCAAAGATCTAGAGATGGCACCTGTACTTCCGCTTTCAGAACGATCCTCATAAATCTCTTTTTTAAATGCCTGTCTTCCCTGACAGACTGTAATTTCAAAAAGGCTGGGACTGAGTCAATCTTGTTTATGGAGTGTGGTGGTTGGAAGCTGTATGTACCCCAGAAGAACAGGCTCTAAAGTCTTATCCATCCCTGTGAGTGTGGACCCATTCTAATTAGGACCTTAGGGTGAGGCAGGCTACTTCTGTTAAGGTGTGACCCATCACATTCAGGGTGGGGTCTTAATTCGACTACTGGTGTCCTTTATAAATGAAATGAGTACAGAGAGAGGGAGAAAACCACAGAAGCAAGAAGCTGATTATCAACAAAACCCGGGAGAGAAGGGAGAGACCAGCAGATGCTGCCATGTGTCTTGCCGTGTGACGGAGGAGCCAAGGATCACCAGCAGCCAGCTGGTCTTCCAAAAGAAACCACCACCTTGATGATGCCTTGATTCGGGCATTTTCCTGGCCTCAAAACCATAAGCAAATACATTCCCATTGTTTAACCCAACCTATATCATGGGATCTGCTTTCGGCAGCCTAGGAAACTAAAACATGGAGGTTTCCTAGCACCTAGCACAATGCTTGGCACGTGGTAAGCAATTAAAAACATCTGAGAAATTAGAATATGCTGACTACATATTATAGCAATGGTGATGCCTGAAAAGCCAGTTGAGATGATCATTTAATGACTTGGTAACCAGTATAATCCATAATCAAGCAATTAATAAATCAAATCAATTCAATGTATTGCACTCTTGCTTAGGACCAAGCTGTGACCCTGGAAAGAGTTGTTTTAGATGACAATGTGTTGTAGCAGAAAGGGTGCAAGATGGTATCTGGAGCCCCTACGTCTACTTCTGGCTCCAGTCTGACCTCTTTGGATGAACCACTTTCACTTCTCTGGGTCTGTTTTCTCCTTTTAAGTTAGAAGTTTAGATCGTATGAGCTCCAAGTCGTAGGTGATCTAGAAGTGTCCGGCACCATGCAGTGAACGCAATGTTGCCTTCTAGGATATGACAGGAATGACAAAGCACGCGGGTGTTTCCGTTTTTCCTTCACTACACTGAGTCATTACGAGAGGCTCCACCAAACAATTTCCATCTGCTTCTTGGACCATCTCGTCAACATCCCCCAACATCACACCGAGTAAAGGATCCTCAATTCATTGCATTTTTGTTTCTCGGGATTAGCCCAGCACACGGGAGAGATGGACTTTGGGGTAGCCAGTTGAAGCAAGGTAATGAAGAAATAAGAACAAGCTGAAGAATAGCTCCACAAGTTGAACAATTCTAGTGTATTCAAACCAGAAAAGAGCTGCTCATTCTGAGCAAAGATATTAATGAGCCTTGCAAATAGAAATCACCGCAACAGAACAATAGGCATCTTTTTTTTTCCTCTCTGGCAATATTAGCACTAATGATTGCAAAATCTTCAACAATGGCACAAGTAAGAATGAAGACTCGATCACACACATTCCCTAGACGTAGCCTCTGTAGAGACACATACTAGACTGTCCGTTCACCTGTTTTTCTGGAAACTTCCTATCTAAATAGGACGGAACAGTTTTGTTGATACAACCTGACCAAACCCTTGGATACACTGTAGATTGCTGTTTTCACTATTTATTTCCCAGCTCCAAAGACCCAGCTACTACTGTTCCCTGAAATCCACAAGACCACTCTTAGGTCCTTATCAAAATGTCAATTTCTGAGATGTTGCCGCTAGTGGGTTTTTTACTGGCAACTGAAAGGCTACTAATTAGTGAAACTCTATTTCAAAACTAATGGAAAAGCTATAAGATTATCCTTACAATAAAAATGTATTTCTTTTAAAGTTGTTCCATGTTGCCTGCTTAAAGTTATTATAAGCCCCTACTGAAAAGGACAATTTTTTAAAATTTTAACATTCTGCCCATTTATTAGATGTCATAAAGGTTAAGATGAGAATGATTTCTGAGAAAGTGCCTGTCGTATTTTTATGTCAAGCAGGTCATGTCCATATCGACAGCATTGCAAAGCTGGAAAGGGTCTTAGCACTTCTCTCGATCATGGGTGTTTCCTTGGGTGTTCTCTAACATCCATTACTTCATTCAATAAGCATTTGAGCACCTCCGTATTTTGTGTCTCTCTTATGAGGAGTTAGAGGGAAGTGTGAGAAAGCCACCTCTGTCCTCAAGGGCAAATCCATCCAGTTGACCAACAAGCCAGAGTGTTGTCATGCTAACATTATAAGGTCAATTCCCACAAGTCCTACTCCAAAGTCAGTCTTAACACTCAAAGGTGAATCTTCCATACCCAGGAAAAGATTTAAGGGCCAAAGTGAGTGGATGACAATGTCCTCTAGGTACAACTATATACTGGAGGAAAGGACTTCAGCGCACATGATGACATCAGAGCACACAGGTAGAGAGCACTCAGTTCGTGAAGCACCCTGCCTAGAGCGGTATATGCTCAAATGCAAATGTGAGGAAACGAGCAACGTCCTTACCTCCCAAACTCTGACATTAAAGAGATGCATTATTAAAAAAATGAGTTTCTCACACAGTAAACCAAAATTTGAGGAATTCATGAAATCATAAACACAAGAACATGAAGTAAAGAGATAATGGTACTTGTCGGAAGATATTAAGAAGACATGGCAATAAAAGCAATCTGTTCACAGAAAGAGCAATTCCAAATACAAAATGGTCAGGTTGATACTTATAAGCATCGCTATTAATAGAAATAATATTAGAGAGGCTTCATTATGTAAATGGCTCATATGTCTGCCAGAAATGTACCCAGTAAAGTATTTGCATTTCTACTGTAGCAGAGAATTCAAGGATTTCTCCCACTGAATTAGGAGGAACCCTTTCACTGGCATGCCATAGCTTTTATAATCACAATAATAAAAAGAACCACCTATGCTCTTAATTGATAATAATGGATAGCTAGGCCCTTGTATGTGCCAGGCACTGTGCTAAAAGTCTCTGTGCAGCTGTCACATGAGACAGGATTATGAATCCCCCTTTATAAATGAGAGAATGGAAGCTTAGAGCAACTTGCCCAGGACCTCACAGTTAATAAATGGTGGAGCCTGGATTTGAACTCACGCCTCTCTGACTCCAAGCCCAGGCTCCTTCCCACTGCAGCATAAAAGCAATGGCCCTAACTTTGGTGGCATGACAGCCACGATGCCTCAGAGGGTGAACGGTGACTGTGTAAGTAGAAATATGTCTAGAAAGACGGGTTCTGCTGGTCACCCCGTCCACACACCTCACTATTCGCCCCCACACAATGGCAACTGCCGCTTGAGTCCCTCGGTTATTGGGGCCACACTCTGTCCTGCGCCTGGATACGTCCAGGCACTAAGATCACAAAGGTATCACAAGTCTTTCCTAGGTGGCTGCAAGCACTAAAATCACACAGGTATCACAAGTCGAAATCCCATGGCACTCCTTAGCTAAATTATCACAGTCATCCATCCGTCCCAACTCAGGTGGCATGGAATCCCCTCCACCCCACAAGTCTCACTGCACATTCCATAAATCTCTAAAATAAACTGGACACCCTCCCTCATTGCTTAGCACTTGGTTTCATGATCCAATTTCCTATAAGAATTTGCCAAGAAATAAGAAAAATCCGAGCACCAGAAGGAAGAGGAAGAGAAGAAAAGCAGGGAACTAAGCCCCTTCCACTTGAAAATAGCATGTGAGTTCTATGACAGGCAGAGCTGGTTAGAGTCCTTGTTTCATGGCTTGGTAGCTATTAATCTTATTACTTCACCATTTTCTCACATATCTGCAAAGCAAGAACAATAAAGCTCGCCTCCTGGGGTTGACCTGATATGGTACCTTGTACTGGGTGAGGTTCCTTCCTTTTCTCCTCTCTTTGGTCAATAATAAGGTAGACTATGGGCATCTGCTCTTTGCCGTGATCACTTACCATCCTCCCCTCCTTCTTCCCAAGTTAACCCACCACTCCTGCCACTGTGCCCACAGGTGGAACATCCTTCCATAGGGCAGGGGAAGAGGCACTGAGTCAGTCCTATCACCCCCTAAGGGTGATCATGCACCGTTGGCTCCTCTGTCTACAGCACCTCCAAGGGCTGTGTGGAGGATCAGGTGTGGGACCTGGAAAATGAAGGTGTGAGGTATATGCTAAATAACACTACTTTTCCATGAGATCAGTTAGCAGAAGGAAGACCTTCAGTCTTTGGTTTCCAAAGTTTTGATGTGAATTAGAACAGGCAAGATTTTTATCAATGACCCAAAACAACTCAAGCTTCATGGAAGCCAAACAGCCAAGCACAGCACGGCCAGATAATGAAGCCCCAGGCTGGTGGCGGGTGGAGTGGGGTGCAGGGGGTGAAAATGCCCCACCCCCACCCCTCTTGCTTTCATAACGCTCCAGAAGTTAGGAGGGAGTTCCAAAAAACCCTATAAGTTGGGTGTGCAAGGGTCGTTCAGTGGGAGAATTCTCGCCTGCCATGCTCAGGTTTGGTTCCCGGCCCCTGCTCCTCCCAAAACAACAACAAAAATACCCTGTAAGTTACCATGCCAGCATAGGAGTTTTGCAAACACTAATATCTACGGAAACCAGGAAATGTGAACTTGCTAGATATTTTGAAGTTTGAAGGAAAACACCTATTTTAAAAGCAGAAAATCAGGGGGAAATGTAAATACATGAAGGGCTCCTTTTATGAATCTATTACGGCTATACAGCGATTTTACTAGTAAAGTAACATAAAAAGAAAGGTCTTAGAACTTATTCACTTGGTTCCTTCCTAAGATGTTCTTGTTAGATAGATTCAGACATGTCAGGCATGGCCATAAATCATTTACAAACCAGTTTTAAATAGAGTGATTAGTTAATTAATTAATTAGACAAAACAAATCAACCATTTACAAGCCTGGGGAAATCCCTCCTAACACTTGTTTTTTTCCTTCTCAGTTTGGAGGAAAAAACATCATCATACTATACATATGATTCATCATGTTTATGTTTTTCCCCCAAGCGCCCACAAATCCAGTTCCCCCAGTCTGCTTCCAGTGCCTGCCCAACTTGAAATCCATTACCTGATACTCCACCATCTGCATCCTGCCCACTGCAGCAGGTGCCTGTATGGCTTTTTTGGCCAAAGATGTTGCTAAAATGTGCAAGGGGATTGACTGCTAGCACAAGCCTGGCAAGTCTGAAAAGACAAACATCCCAAGAGGTCCACTGACTGTA
Organism: Myrmecophaga tridactyla; assembly: GCA_004026745.1. NCBI lineage: Eukaryota > Metazoa > Chordata > Mammalia > Pilosa > Myrmecophagidae > Myrmecophaga > Myrmecophaga tridactyla. The sequence continues at coordinate 59,008 of PVIY010007545.1, read as the reverse complement.
GACCCAAGGCTCAGAGCCAGTTAACAGAAACCGAAGCAAAAACGGTGACAGCTCAAAGTAAGGTGTGAAGCGCATGTCATTTGGCAAAGGGAAACCAAGGGAAAAGCTCCTGAGGGGAGGGCGTTTATGCTTGCACCTTGTTTGGCTTGCAGATGAACACATTTCTGTTAGAATGACATCTTTACATTCTGGAAAGATTTCATGAGCTCTTGACCTGCCGCTAATTATGGTGATGCCTTCACTGCAGCTGACTCTTGACTCATGTGATTCTCATTACTTCGAAGGACTTACTATCAGATGCCAGCATGTTCTTCACAGCAACGGAATAAACCCATTTGTGCTCTAGCTCCTTTAGGCTCAATCCCTCCAAGCAAATATTGCTGGCTTGAAATGTTCTTTAGTCCTCCTCACCGCACAATCAGATGCTTCTAACAAAACATAGTTTAAACCACTGTCTCTGTTAATTCCACGTAAAGTAAGCCCATCTACTTCTGACATCCACCCATAGACTTAGCGCTTGCTTAACACTAATGCAGATTTCTGTATAGTTAAAAAAAATTAATCTATACATCCCTATTGTGTGACCTTGGACAAATTGCTTCTTTCTGGACTTCAGTTTCTTCATCTGTAGAAGGAAAATAAAAATCCCTACCTCATAGAGTTTTTGTGAGAATTAAACATTTATTTTTAATGTATATGTATATATATATTATATATATACACGCACGTGTGTGTGACATACTTAGTTAATAATGCTGTAAAGTGTTCAGCAGAATGCATGGCTATTGTGATGGTTAAGTTCATGCATCAACCTGGCTACGTTATGGTATCTAGTTGTTTGTTCAAGCAAGACCTGGTCTGATTGTTACTAGGAGGGTATTTTATAGATGGATTTGCATCTATAGTCAGTTTCTTGCATCTATGGCTGGCTGCATCTACAATCAACAAAGGAGACTGCTTTCAGCAATGAAGAGAGTCTTCTCATCCAATCAGTTAGTGGTCAGAAAGCGAGCACTGAGGATTTCATAAGTCAGAAAGGAGAAATTCTATCACTACTTCAGCAACCAGCTAGCTTCTTCTGTGGAATTCAACTTCACCTTCATTGGAGTTTCCAACTTGTGGCCTGTCCATGAAATTTGGACTTGCCAATCCCCACTGTCAAGTGAGCAAATTCCTATAATAAATCTCTTAATATTTCCACACACTGTACATATATACATTATATATATATATTAAATATCACTATATATCCCCTGTCAGTTCTGTTTTTCTAGAGAGCCTGATAAGCTGGCTTGAATCTATTATGTACCCCAGAAGAGCCATGTTTTAACCCTAATTCAATACTGTAGGGCAGAAATTTTTTATTCGATTATCTCCATGGAGATGTGGCATGCCCACCTGTGGGTGTGACCTTTGATTAGATGGAGAGGTGACTCCACCTACCGCAGGTGGGTCTTGATTAGTTTACTGGAATCCTTTAAAAGAGGAAACATTTTGGAGAGAGTAGAGCGGAGAGAAATGACAGAGCAAACAAAAACTTCAAAGCAGAGCTGACACAGAAGCCAACACTTGGAGAACAGAGACACGGATGTCTGGAGATGCTTGGAGCCCAGCAGCCGTAGCCATGAGATGTTAAACAGGCCAGAACCTGGAGAGAGCCAAGGGAAGCCAAGAGCTGAAAGCCCACCCTGGAGAAGCACAGTGAGGAACCCCCACAGGAACCTGAAAATAATGGAGCCCAGGAGCAAAGAACCAGCAGATGCCAGCCACATGACTATTCAACTGACAGAGGTGTTCCTGACCCAACGACCTTTCATGACTGAAAGTGACCTTTTTTTGGTGCCTTAATTTGGACACTTTCACTTCCTTAGAACTTTAAACTTGTAACTTATTAAATTCCTTTTTAAAAAGCCACTCCCTTTCTGGTGTATCACATTCCAGCAGCTTGCAAACTCCTACACTTGACTAATTCAGGTATAGAAAAAGCACTGAGAAAAACAAAAAGCACTGAGAAACTATCTATTGCTTCTGTTACTATTACTATTATGGTTATTATTTGTCATCTGTGCTTACATTTACATTGGTCTCCACCCCTGGATTACTAAAGTCTTGAGAGCAACAATGAGAACATTACAGAAGTTCAACAAGTGTTAGCTAAACAACCAAGTGGCAACTGGGCAAGGGCTCCATATGTCACACCAAATCTACACTGTTGATTACAAAAACTCATTCATATGTGTGAAGTTCAGGCAAAATCAAATACAGCTGTATCTGTTTCTTTAAACCAGGACAGTGGAAAGACAAACCTGACTCTACAGAGAAATGAATTTCTACAGGGCTTCAGAACGAGAAAGAAAATCCACGGTAGCACTTGAGCACATCCAGAAGCCTTGAAGACATGACCTTGATGTAATGGTGAGTGAGGGTGGGGATGGACAGGCAGAAAGCCAATGGGTCACGGAGTTCAAGTGCAAAGCTGAGCCCACCATGCTGCAGGGAAGGACAAGGAGTGCAGTACCTACAAGGAAGATAGGGCCCCTTGCACGGTATTTTCAAGTGCTAGTTACCCCAGAACTCAACCCTAAGCCCAGCCAGTTCACAGGTTCCTGGGGGGTATTTGTTTCCTCTTTTGTTCTTGATCATCACCTATCTGCATTACCTGCCTCCTTCCACCGGCTCGGCTTCCATTCTCACTGTTCTCATTTCTTGCATTAATGTACCATTTCTTTTCTTACTCTTCAGACGCAGAGAAGAGAACCTCAAAGAATCATCCAGACAACTGCCGTCATCTTAGAAAGAAGGAAACTGAGATGCCAGAGAGTTAGCAACTGTTCCCAAGGTCGCAGCATGAGTTGTAAAGCAGGAACCGAAACCCAGACTTGTGACCCTCCATCCTCACCCAAAGCTATCAAGTTTTTACTCTCCTTTCTCCTACCTGCTGGCTTCTCCCACCCCCTCAGAACTGCACGGTAGTGGCCTGTGGCCGGTAAGTCAATATGTCAGTTTCGCCGTCAGGCAGGCCAATCTCTACTTTGTGGTCACCCTACCCCATCACACATGGGGATATTTTGCCTAAACTAAATGTCACTCACCCTTAATAGTCTATGACATCAGATGGCCCGAAGATTTCTGATGATATGAAACTTTAAAACATAGCTTGATCAATGATGTCGCTAATGAAAACTTTTTTTTTAATAGACAAATACTTGATTCCTTTAAAGTGTGTGTATGCACACGCCCATATACACAAACCCAGATATTTTCTTGGGGTCTTTTCCTCCCAGGTGACAGCAGTGCTGTTTTGGTAGGAAATGGCACAGTTTGAATACCAGGTGCATTTTTAAAAAATAATCTAGACTAAATTAGCTTTTACACCTCACAACAGACTGGGAACAATAAAGGAACTCTTTGACAAAGGAACAAAGAAACTAATTCAGCACTCTAGAAGTCAACAGCTGTTTTTCAAACCAGAGTTACCTGTGACAAGTGAGTTCTTATAGCAGGGAAAATTGCTTACCTTAAAATAACCACGTCAAGTGAACAAAAAAAAAGTTTCACAAAATAGCCATTAAATTATTTTTTCTTTAGATGACGTGGGACCAGACAAGAAACTATATAGTTCAATTTTACTAATCTCCTAAGACACTGTGATATATTGTTCAGTATTCCAGGTGGAATGACAAGTTGGGGAGGGATTCCCAGAAATAGGTGAATCATAATTGTTAGTCATGGGTCTGGGAAACTCAGGGTGCAACAACTATCAATTACATGGGATATTATTATTTGCTAAATGTCCAAGATACAAATGTCTTTGGAAACAACTGGGGGAGGTTACCTGAGTACCTGCACAGCCCTTTAACTTTTGTATTTGGTGGGCTGATGGAGTTTTGGGAAGTTGATATACTAGCCTGAAAAAGAAATGAAGATATTTAAGGAACATATGCATGGCCACAGTTTATACATATTTATAGACAGGGGTGGGTCTAGTTGTGGGGCCTGGAGCTTATAAAATGAGGCAGGGGGGTAGAGGACTGAGGATGGGAATACCTCTTTTAAAAAGGCCTTACAGGGTGGTGCAAAGGTGGCTCGGTGGCAGAGTTCTCGCCTGCCGTGCCAGAGACCCGGGTTCGATTCCCGGTGCCTGCCCATGCAAAAAAAACAAAACGAAACGAAAAGGGTTTACAAAATTATCCACGTCAAATTGGGTGCTGGGTGTGGGGAGCGGCCCCGGGCAAAGTGAGAAGCTTGGAAGCTGAAGCACTGGTCCCTTGCTCAGCCTGCCTCTGTCCACAACCCACATGCATGGGGGCCTGCGTATATCACGCGGTGGGGACACCTCTAAGTGGCCAAGACGTACTATTTAATTACAGTCTCTCTTCAACACCAAGTACACGGTAACCACTTCAGTACTTATTTTTACTGAGTTCTGCTGGCCAAACAGAAACGTTTACACATTATTTTTCAGATGAACTATTCAATGAATTCCAGCACTTAGTTTTGCTACCTAAGAAAACCTACAACACACAGTGGTTTATCACATGGCAACGCCTAATGTGAGGCTTTCTAAGGGAGTTCCCCAGATCGGTGCAGCTAACTCAGTGGATGTAATTAAAAGTCAAAGAGGTAGGGAGGGAACATTGAACGGATGACACTGGCTTAGCACAGCGCCCCTGAAATCCACAAGCTCAGGCTTGAGTGCGTCAAAACGGTGTGGCCAGGGCCCTTTTCAACAGCCAGCGTTGTGCTCTGTGAGCCGTGTTATGAATCCAACATAGGCAGAGCATCCCAGGACATCTTAATTGTGACAACACAAGATCTCTGAGCACCACAACTTTAAATCAACCCTTAATATCCTTCTACCTGAAAAAATTATTTAAAAAGGTGTACTGTAAAAGAAGATTCAAGAATCACAGCCTTCAAGGATAGGAAGCAAATCTGTACCTTAGCACAGCAGAAGGCCACTGCTGTCGCAGTAACTTTCAGGAAGTACATTAGACCCTTCTGGGCTGTATCTCTTCAGGCTTTTGGAGCTCCAGGGTGCCAGCGAAGTGCAGCTTAAACCAGCAGCCGCAATTGCTATAATAGAAATCTGAAAATAACACATTCACTCTGGCACGCCAACTCACTACTTTTAATTGTGGCTCATTAAAGATGTAAATAGAAGAAGAATTATGTTCACCTCTACTACAATTCCATCGCTGCAGTAAAATTACAATGCTTCTGCTTCTTTGCAGAAAGGAATACTTCTGCTTTGAGTAACATAACCCAACGCGGAGGGCTGTGATTCACCAGTTTTCCAGCAGCAGCCATCACATGTTCCTGCCTGTCGTTGGACACAGGCAGGTAGACAGAATGATTAATTTTAAAATGAACAAAAAGAAGAACAAACTATGAGTCAGTTGAAAGACGGTAATCTAAAAAATCCTGAACTTTTCACAGGAGCCATTACAAAAAATGCAAGCCTGCCTGCAGAAATTCTGCAAAGAATTCAAGCCAAATAGGGGCTGAAATTAAAGTCAGGGGCTGGTGGGGGGCGGTGGTGGCAGGAAACGATTCCAAACAGGAACACAAAACCACATATTAGAAGGAGTTTGAGCTTTGCCTTGCAAATGTTACTTTCTTCAGTGAGTAAGGAGAACATTTTCTGTATGTTTTCTTTACCAATATTCTGATAGGAACTAGCTTCTAAAATTAGAATAAGGATGAGACCTTGAGGATAATTACTGATACAAAAGAATATCGATAATTAATACATTACACCAGAAAAGCGTATCTCAAAAGCTGTGTAAAAAACAAAATTAAGGGCACTTTCAAAATGGTGGGCACAATTGGTGGCCAGCTCACTGGCTCTCCCACATGGATAAGAGTAGTACCAGCCAGCCAGGGAAGGGGGGAGCCCAATGCGGACACTCACCAGGAAGCAGAGGTCATGGTATCCATCTGCAAAGTGGGTACAGCCACTGGCAAGCTAAGCCCCTGAGAAACAGGCACAAGGGTGGGTGCCAAATATTTATGATCCCCGACTGAAATGCATGAAGTAGTTTTGACATTTTAGAGAATCTTACCACAGATCGATTTCACAGAGCAGATAACCCCTCCAAAAAAAGGTCAAGCTAATAAATACAGATTAGGGTTGAATTCATATTCTATGCGCTTGTGAGTTCACTGGCCATGGCCTCGGATAAGTGGAAATGAATGTCCTCTTTCCCTAAATGTCATTCCAAACTGCAGGCAGCATTTGGAAGCAAATGTTGCTCTGCCTATTTGGTGCTCAGGTGTCTCTTTAGTATAATAAACTTGCCTTCCATCTGATGGAAGAAACAAAGGGCTGACATTAAATATCAAAGATCTCTGACACGCGCACACTTCCTAACCGTATTTACCATGCACAATGGGCACTCTTTGTGCCCCTACTCAACACGGATGCCAGGTTCACACAAGCGGCTAATTTGATGGACACCTAGAAGCAGCCACCTGGCAGTCAACAGCCAGCGGTGTCATTTAGAAGAATGCTGGTCCTGCGGACAACTGAAATCATTTCTTTCCCATCTGCCTGTATAAAGCAGATTAGGGCTTTCTGAGGCTTTCGTTTCTCTGAAAACAACAGCGTACCCCAAATGTGGCCTTTAGCCAGTGGATCAACCCTAGTGGAAACTGGAAAACAGCAATGGTACAACAGAATTAGAGGGCAAAGGAAAGTGCAGGCTAGGGGTTGGGGAGCCCAGGGTTCAAATCCTTGCTTCTCCCCCTAAAGCGGGGTGATATTTTTCAGCTCCCATAAGCTGATCCATTATAACAACATATCATTAAAAGGTAAAAATAACACTATCTATCGTTAAGAATTTTTATGAGAGGATCAAATGAGATGAAACATGTACTAACACAAAGGAGTCAATCAATAAATTAATCAGTCTGTTTCCTCTTTAAGAAGGAAAAAATCTCTCCCAAATTGAGTTTAGGAGGCTTCTGAAATGCAGTGTTGAAGGTTCAGCACTAATCTTCATGGGAAACACAAAAGAGGTATAAGATGCAGCTCTAACTTGCAAGTAAATCACTGCTAAATCTGGCCATGCCCCCCCCCCAAAACCTACAGTGATTCTCCACCACTCCAGGAAGACAATGCACCTCTTAGTATGGAATTATACCATTTCTTCATCTGTAAAATAGGACTATTTACATCACAGGGAGTTGAGATTAGAGCTAATTTATGTAAAGCACCAATCACAGAATCTGATGTACAGTAGCCTCTCAATTAATAGTTTTTTAATATTATTATTATTAAATCAACCTTTTTTTCCTCCAGATCTCCTATTATTCCACCTCCGAGGTCTTAAACTAGAGCAAATCGGCCCACAGCATTCCTCAAACATGCCCTGTCCTCGCTCACACACACAAACACATCTCCATCACATGCCTTGCCATGGGGAATGCCTTGCTCCTATCTCTGCCATCTGGAATCCTATCCTACTTTAAGGCCAACCTCCAATGCTTCCTCATGTCCTCACCACTCATCTAACCAGACCAGCTATGGTGCCCCGTCGTGCCCCCACGGCATTTGTTTCACCTGTTTGTAGAAAGACACTGATAGAATGGAAATGTCAGAAACTTCTTCTTAGGAGCCCAACAGTTGTTTAACTGAATACCATGAAAGTAACGTCATAACTTGCCCAACATTACAAAGCCATTTAGCTGCAGGTTTGAATTCAAACCCAGGAAGTTTGCTTCAAGAGCCTGTATTCTTAAAACACTACACTATATTGTTTCCCAACATCATTACAGGAATTTATTATGTACTACTTTTAAAAGCTGTGGTGACTTCAATCAGTTTTCTCAGGGCTGGATTTTACAACTTTAAGATATTTCACGTGTGAGGCATGCCGCTAGATGAATGAACCTTGAGGACAGTATGTTGAATGAAATAAGTCAGAAACGAAAAGACAAATACGACCATGCCTCACTAATAAGGACTAACTATAATATACAACCTTGGTGAACTGAAGTCGAGAGCATAGGTTATCGGGTTCAGCCTACTATAAAGATTCCTAGACTGTAAGCTCTTAGAGCAGTCACATCTATTCCAGACTTGTAACTGTTATTTCTAAATTCTGAGATGCTGAGCTATTTGTGTATAGCCTGGTGGGTCCCTGAAACCTCGGGTACTTATGTGACATCTGAGACTCAGACTTAGAGCTCTGAAGCTATATGTAAGTCAGCAGTACTCGATGCAGCAACTGTTTTAAAAGTTGAAAAAATGATCAGCCTTCAACCAGAGATATGAATGAAGCTGATCTGGAAAGGACTAAGGTAAATCGGAATACAAGGTAAAGGATGATATGGACCATATTTTAAAACCTGAACTTCTGTGTGAGACCAAAGGAAGAGATGTTTATTTGGTGCAAAATTTATATTTTTGGTAGCAAACTAATTTAATGTGTACGTTGAGTTTATTCAAACACCATAATTACATGGAATCTTGAATAGGGAGTGAGATCTTGTTGGTTTGTACAAGTCAGTGTGATGCCCCGATACATCCCAGAGTAATTTGGGCAGAGAATTTTTTTAAAAAGTTATTTTCACAGACCCTGGGAGGGACTGGGGAGAAAGGAGGAAATATTAAATTTCTGCACCTGGTGAATTCCTGATATTCTTACAAGCTTTGGAGACAGTCAATTCAAAAGGTCAAGCACTCAATCTTGATTACCCCTATGAAACTTATTCCTGCAAAGGAGAAGTCAAGCCCACTTATAATTATACCTAAGAGTAACCCCCAGAGAACCCCTTTTGTTGCTCAGATGTGGCCTCTTTGTCTAAGCCAACTCAGCAGGCAAACTCACTGTCCTCCCCCTACGTGGGACATGACTCCCAGGGGTGTAACTCTCCCTGGCAATGTAGGACAGGACTCCCAGGATGAGTTGGGACCCGGTATCAAAGGATTAAGAGAGCCTTCTTATCCAAAGGGGGAGGAGAAATGAGACAAAATTAAAGTTTCAGTGGCTTAGAGATTTCAAACAGTCGAGAGGTTATCCTGGAGGTTTTTCTTTTACATTATATAGATATTCTTTTTTAGTTTATAATACATTGGAGCGGCTAAAAAGAAGTACCTAAAACTGCTGAACTGTGACACGGTGGCCTAACTACATAGCTTTTACAGAGTGACATTGTGATTGTGAAAACCTTGTGTTTGATGCTCCCTTTATCCAGGGCATGGACAGATGAGTAAAAAAAAATAAATAAATAAGAACTAAAAAAAACAAACACTAGGGGAGATAAGGAGTAAAAAATTTGAGGTAGACTGTAATACCAGTGGTCTATGAGAGGGAGGAATAAGCAGTATGGAATGTATGAGTTTTTTTCTTTTTTATTTCTTTTTTGGGAGAGATGCAGATGTTCTAAAAGCAATCATGGTGATGAATGTACAAGTGAGCAATGGTACTCTGAGCCACTGATTGTACACTCCGGGCAGACTGTACAGTGGATGAAGATATCTCAATACACGTTTTTCTTTAAAAGCGATCTATCATGGTACTCTGATTTCTATCTAGAGACCTACAATTTCACCAAGGTTCTCTTCTCTACAACCTTCCTTGCTGAGGCTACTTTTGCTTATGGACACGTCTGCTGTGCTGACCAACAGTAGATCACCTTAGACAGGCTATAGCCACAACCCCACCCCAGGGACCCATCTATCTAGTCTGCAGAGGGCAGTTCAAGATAAGCACGTGCTATCCTGGGAACCACCTGGAGCTGTCATGAGAACAGCGGCGGTCTAGCACCTTCCTGAGTTTTTGACACAAGGTATTTAGGATGCCTCTGAGTACTGGTTCTCACGGAAGAGACAGACAACCATCAGCACCTCCTGGCAGGTGTACTGCAGCAGGAACTGTAAACGCTGCAGTCCCATGGACAGCTCACCAGAGAACAAGCAAAGGTAAGCTGTGCATCTGCATGCATTTACCTTAGCCAGTCGTATTTCACAACAGCTCTTGTGAAACAGCTGCAGGGGCAGGTATGCAAACGAACGCAATGCTCAGGACAGAAAAATAAGAAACGCGGCAAAAGGCTCTTCCCTCTAACCTACAAATGGGCAAGGACCAGCTCACATGAAATGCTTGCACATTGAACATGGTTTTTAAGTAGTGGTCAACCAACAAATGTTGTTGACTGACTGATGCCTTAATTCCTTAATTAGTTACTCTACTGATGGTTCATCTTCTGTTATCATTCTATAGGTAAGAAAACTGAAGGTTAGTTAGAAAAGGATATCAAGCAAAGAAAGGGCAAAAATCTCAAACCGGAATTCTTCACTCCAACTGATTCTATCTAAAACATTAATAGAAATACATGCATATAATAATGTACAGTATTAAAATATTCCCCCAAAGTAAAGTATCAAAACAGATGTATAGTATGTCCCATAGAGTGACCTACCTAAAATCTCATTCTAAATACCATGCTCGTATTTGTAAATGATTATTTTTTTAGTGGCATTATTAACATAAGATATTAAAAAACATCCGATTCCTCCTCTTGAAAAGGAGCTTTTGGGGATGTCAAATTAATTTTGGAGATGACTTTTCATTTTATTGAAGCTTAGATATTTTTCTCCTTTTGCTATTTTTAATCAAATAGAATTCTTAGAAATGAAAAAAAAAAACATAGTAGTAGGTATATTCCTAGAGCAGAAAAGCCTGGAACTGAAATGTTACATCAATCCTTTAATGTTTTCCATTCTTGGCTTTTTAAATTCCCTTAAGAAAAAAATACCTCAAATTCACATAATGTTGGCAACACTGGCTTTATCATTTATTTGAATTTCCAATTTGGCCAATAGGATTATACATGACATAAAACAACCAAAAAAGCAGTTTCCAGTAACTTCACAAATATGACCACCAAGACACTGATGTGATTCTGATATTAGAAATTTCACGTGTCAAAGATTCATTCTAGTAGTTTAGTTAATCTGGTGCTGAATCCAACCACTTTCACAGAAATTCTTTTAAGCAAACACATCTGCTCTCTGTAATTTTTATAAAACATTTAGCACCGAGCACATCTGAGACATTTTTAATAACTTACCAGAAAGACAATTTATTTTTAGATGAGTTCCTTCCTGTCTTTTTACCTTCCACACATATTCATTAAACTCTATCATGTGCAGGAATGGGCTTGATACTTGGACTAGAAGATTTACAATAAAGCAGTCTATACCCTCAAGACCCACCCACAGAGAAAGCTACATAAACAAAGAATTGCAATGCATAGTGATAACACAGGAAAAGGGACATTCCAATGAGGCCTCAATGGATGAGTAGGAGTTCATCAGGAAGAGAAAAAGAATTTCATACAGAAGAATCAACACAAAGAAAAGAATAGTTGTTAAAATGCATAGCATGTTTAGAAAGGAAAGAAAAGCAGTGTGGAAAGGCAGAAAAGATGAGTAAGTGTGAGATTTAAATGGCAAACTGACAACAGATTACCAGGGTCCTTGAATTTATGCAACAAAATTCAGATTTTATCTTGTAGGGAACAGAAAGCTAACAAAACCCTTTTTATTTTTCCTTTCATTTCATCAAATTCATTCATTACTACGGAAAATACTAAGGGAGTATTATTTTTAAAGACAAAAGTGCCAATCAACCTAATTCTAAAAACATCCCTACATTTGCTTTATTTCTTTCTAGTCTTTATTGACAGGCATACATTGTTATCGTACTTTGTAATTAAACTGTATACACAATTTGGGGACAAGAATTTTATCTCCAATATTAGAAATACTTTCCTGTATTTTCACATGCTTTCAAGGGTTTTCAAGTACGGGAGTAATTCAATCAGACCTTTTCTTTAAAAAGATAATTCTCAAAATAGGAGGATGAATGGAAAAGACCAAGGCAAGAATATTCTTTTGGTGCTCAAAGAGCTAAACAGAGACTTACCATATGACCCAGAAATTCCACTTCTAGGTCTATGCCCCAAAGAACTGAAAACAGGAACTCAAACAGATACTCCTACACCAATGTCATAGCAGCACTCATCACAACAGCCAAAAGGTGGAAACAAACATAAACATCCACGAAGAGATGAATGGATAAACAAAAGGTGGTATATCCTGGAATAGTATTCGGTCATTAAAAGGAATGAAGTTCTGATAAATGCAACAACATGGATGAATGGTGAAAACATACTCAATGAAATAAGCCAGACAGAAAAGGACAAATACTGTACGATTCACTTATATGGAATATCCAGAATAAGAAAATTCACAAAGACAGAAAGTAGATTAGAGAGTACTAGAGTTTGGGAGGAGAAGGAGAGGGGGAGTCAGGAGAAGGGCCTAATGGATATAGAGCTTCTGTTTATGCTTATAAAAATGTTTTAGTAGTGGGAGATGGCAATGGTAGCACAACACTGTAAAAGTAATCAATGCCACTAAATTGGAAATGGCACATATATAATATTTGAATGCCATTCTACACACATACAAAAAACACAGGGTCAGAGGTCCCAAGCCCAGTTCCTGGTCAGGCAGGTGGCATCAGTGAATGAAGTAAGTAAAGGACAATGCAAGACAGGGATGGTGGCAACTGGAGTGCCCAAGCTCCATGAAGGCCAGTCCCTTTGAACTCCAGCCAATGGCTACCCAGTACTGCAGATCTTCGAGTTTGCAGGAGAAGCCACAAACCTAGAGTGTGCATGTGCATGAAAAATCCTGGTTGTTAAATGTTCGCAAATATTTTCAAGTAAATAAACATTGCATATATATGTATATGCATATATGTATATACATATGTACGCACATATATGTATATTAAAGATATTCTTTGGAAGCCATTGCAGTAGGTCAGGCAATTGATGCTAAAAGCCCCAAACAGGACAGAGCCCAGGGAGGGATGGAGAAGAATGGGTAGACTGTGATATAGTTAAGAGGCAAAACTAACATCACGTGGTCAAAGATGAAACATAGGAAGAGGAAAAGGTGTCCAGCATCAAAGAATGGCTGGTTGGTACTCCTGGTAAGGAAAACCAAGGAACCCCTAAAGAGAAACAGGAAAATGAGAAGTTCAGGTTTAGTTACTAGTTGGAGGTACCCACAGGACATCCAATTAGAGCCAACTGGGAAAAAGCTGAAAGTAATGTTGCTCTTAAAACTCAGAAGAGGAGGAGAAAGAAATGTTAGTCATTCGTGTAGACTTGATAATGGTGCCTCCCGGGACAGCGTGGATAGTTATGAACTCTGGTAAATTGCTTTCAGCTTTCACTCCAATAACGTGCAAATATGGCCATTTAATTCTAATGTCTCTTGGTGCCCAACAAACACCTCGCTTCAGAGCTCTCAAACTGTCACCAAGGAAAGGAACCTACCCCAATAAATTAACATCTGTTTTGAGGATGCCTACTGTAAGAAAATTCATTCTGCTTCCTGAACTGGTGTGGTTAACTCACAACCACACCAAACCACATAGCTTCTCTGAAGGACTGATGCAATTATTAAGCTGCGATAGCATCAGTAAGAATAGCAAGTTATGACATGTTTAACGGGAGGCATTCTTTGTAATGGCTTGGGTGAAGGAAATCGAACTTCTGTAAGCTGGAAAGCATTTCAAAATCTTTCTAATGATAGCGTCTTTTAGTGCGGGTGCTGGACTGGCTCTTTTTCTATCGACCTCTTGCTTTCCTAGAGTCATGCCTTTGACTTAGGTTGCCTCCTGGAAATCCTGCAGTTCTCATGTGTGCCTCATGTCAAACAACGCAAGCGTCGTAGGTTCTCACCAGACAAATGCTCTTCTGGAACCAGTTTTTCTGTTTTCCCACTGCGGATGGCTGTTTGTAAGCAAATATTCCAGGCACCACTCAAGACCTCCAAGACACAATGCCATCATCTGGTATTTCACCAAAATCACATACTTTATCATTTCTTTCATTCTGCTCACCTCAAAACCTTCAACAAGGGCTAAAAGGCACGTACATAGGCAAATGTGCAATTCTGTTCTGTGGCTGACAGCCTGTGCATTTGCCCCCTCTACCAAAGGCACTTGCTATCCCCACTCATCCAACGGAAAGAATTTATGCAGAGGAAAATACAGCCCAGTCTCCACGGCGCACATATTTAAAAAGCTTCATTTGCTCTTGACACTGCTTTGGGAACCCACATTTCTGTTCATTTAGTTGAGACTGTGAGGAAAAAAACCCACTTCTAATCCACCCTATTTTACCTTTGCTTTCTAAAGCTCCTGCCATCAAAATTAGATGGAAACTCAGTGGATGATGCTTTTCTGTCATTGTACTTGAATGTGACTTTCAACACAACGTTAATTCAGGACTGGCATTAATTTTTTAAGTAAAAATATGAACATTGGGGGGGGGGAAGCTGCCTTTTTTTTCCTTAAGTTCCCTTGGTAGTGGTTATCACAACAGCTAATAAATTTCCTGACTACACCACCTCTTCTTTTATAGGCTGGCTAGCCTTCTGAGAATTCTTCTGTGTGGTTTCAGATGTGAATTAATTTGTCACATCCATCTACGGGGGCCAGAACCACCAGCAAGGGAATTGGGGAGTTGCACCAGAAGCCTCACCGCCCTGCAAATCTCTTCTGGATAATCCAAGGTCAGGCTTGATCGTGCAGGAGCATGAGGAGAAGGGGGAAGAGGGGGACAAGCCTCACAGTGACAGCCTCTTAGCAGCAGATTCAAACACTGAATGTACCACCTCCACTGTGGGTGCTTTGATGTGCATTCACTGCAGCTTAGCTTTATCCCTTTCAGGGATGGGACTGATCTCCTGCCACCAGAACTGACAACCTGCAAGCCCCAACGGTCGAATGAAATACCATACAAAATAAACTACCAACAGCAGCAGGTGTGGCTTTGGGAGCCAAGGATAAAGCTGCTGGGTTTCCCACAGTACTCAGATCACCATCTCCATTCTCAGATCTTTGTCCCCACCTGCTCTCCAGCTCCCCACGGCCGATGTTCCTGCTATCCCAGACTTAGTCAGGGGTTACTACCATGACAGGGACAGTCTGAGTTAGGGATTGAGGAGAAAGAGACATACAGAAGATTCCCCTAAGAGCCTCCAACCCAGGCCCATTGGGGACATGTCCTACATTGAGACAGAACTGAATCTCCAGGGGTTTGGAGAAAAAGTTGACTCTGTATCCTGAAAAGATTAGGCCATTAAAGAGCCAGTGAAACCATCAGGGTTTGATGGTTTGAAACCACAACAAACAAGCATTTCCTGGGCACATACTATGAGGTACTCAGTCCTGGGCCCTTTATTGCAGCTGAGGAGGCAGAGAGGGGGGACACAGAAGAAGCCTCAGACAGTTGTTCTCAAATTGCAGTGCGCAACAGACAAACGAAATGAGTTTCTTGGGCTCTCCATGCCCAGAAATTCTGCTTTATCAAATCTGGAGTTGCTGAATGCACAATTTTAATGAATATGTCTGGGTGATTCTGATAGAGGAGGTCCTTCAATCACATCACCTTAGGAAACACTGGTCCATGACCCCTCAAGGCGTTTGCAATCCAGATGGGGTGATGGCAAACACTCATATGCATTGCAATAGATTTTTTAAAAAACAGCTAACTTATATGATGCAGACTCTAAATATTACAGACGTTCAAAAAGGCAGGCCAATCAGCAAAGTTCTGCATGTTCGGGGAAGACTGGGAATGTGAGCTGTGCTTAAGTGGATGGCAGAAGTGGATAGAAAGGGACTCCCCTAAGCAATCCATTCAGCATGAGAAGGTGGCCATTCATACACAACAGAAATGAAAATGAATTTCGGCACACAGACCCGCACCAAACAAGTAAAGATGTTCCATATGTTGATTACAGGGAAGATTCTGTCACCAGGGGAATCATAAAGCCTCTGCTTACATTTTCATTCTAATATCACATTCATGCGGTTTCCTGCACTTCATAATTTAACATTTGAAAGAGAAAAAAAATGCTGCTATGAAACCCAGATAATGCACCACTCTGAGACAGAAAACCAGCTGCAAAGAGGAGTGAGATTTCAGTGTCTGTCACAGGGTCGCTCACAGCTCAGCTTCAGAAAGGGGACATTTACAAAGAGGGAAAAGTTACAAATTCCACTGGACGTAAAACAAAGTTTGGGGCTCCACAGAATGAAAGATCTGGCAGATAACACAGTAAACAGAGAGAAGGAAAAATTCAGGTCCCCTAGTGAAGAAGAAATGACAATAACTCTAAAGAAGCCCATCTCACTTATCTGAATATAATATCCATATGGCACTGAACCACATTGTTTTCACTGTTAAAAGGGAATACATGATTAACTGCAGACACTGAAATTCTTCTCTGAACAAGATCAGTGGCAGCAGGAGAAGAGGACCCCCAGGTATCCTCCACTGGCTGGTACAATCACCTCCTCTGCAAAACTGTGTGCTTGCCAAGGGCACACAATAAATTTGGTTGGGCAAGAATTAAAGGGCAAATTAGTGTAATTACTTTCATTAGAATGAATTATAGAATTTTTAAATTTGCAAGAAACCTTGAAGATCATCTAAGAATATACTCCCATTTTC
Organism: Myrmecophaga tridactyla; assembly: GCA_004026745.1. Classification (NCBI taxonomy): domain Eukaryota; kingdom Metazoa; phylum Chordata; class Mammalia; order Pilosa; family Myrmecophagidae; genus Myrmecophaga; species Myrmecophaga tridactyla. The sequence goes on along the minus strand of PVIY010007545.1, from coordinate 42,457 downwards.
CCAGACAACTCATTCCCAGAGGATGCACAAGTTGTCCAAAGTCAAAATAATAGGTGGGGGAGAACTTGGCTTCCAGTTGAGGACTCAGTTTCCAGGAAATACAATGAACTAGGTTGTTAAAACTTCCTTGGAAGTTCGCCTTATTCTGGTGTATAGTTTGGAACATACTTAACATTTATTTTAACAATTTGGAGATTATAAATTCCAACCTCCAAACCAAGATTGCCATTGAGGGGGCTGGGTTTAATTAGCTGGTACTCAATAAATATTTCATTGAGCAAGACTTGGAAATTCACAGTGTCCTTCGCTTTAGCATCTCGATTCTCATCTCAGGATAACAAACTTGCCATGAGATTGAAATCTATCTCATGTGCCAGTAATCCTTTACACTCTCTGCTAAAAGACAGTATCTGGAAGATTGCTGATTTGTATGTTTACTTGTTGATCTGTTTTTTCTTCCTGGTCATTTTAGGTCTACAAATGCATTCTACTCAGATCCTATTACTCCGCAAATTTCAGAAACAAACACACAAAGTCAGTTTGGTTGCTCTTTTGGCTCTCGAACACTAGAATAACATTTTCTCCAACATCCTGATGCTTGGGTTGTAGAGAAATAAGCTACGTGCTTAAATAAGACGTCCTGGGACAGCAAATAAATGATGACCAATGAAATTGAAAGCTAATGAATGCCAAGCCCTCCGGATGACTTACCAGAAATCATTGGCATTTCAAGACCTTCGGAAGTGCAGCCCACTCTTCTCTCTCGCTTGCTCCCAGTCTGTAGTAGCACTACTTTTGAGGCCTCAAGAGAAACTCGTTCATTATGCTCCAGTATGCTGCAGCAAAACAAAACAAAACACCCCACCAAGTCAGAATGAAAATGCCACTTCAAGCAGTTAGTGGATAGTTCAGGGGAAATCCCTGGGCTTTCTCAAATGTCTATTTCATAACCTCAAACGAGCATATTAATTGCCAGAGTGAAACTATCACACAACTGATCTACCCATGGTGTGCTAAAATCCTGGAGGTGGGTGGGGGGACAGCGAGGAAGAAAGAAAGAAAAGCAGCACACTGGGGGTGGGGGGGGGGGGCAGGTACTGCCTCTTGACAACTGGGTTAGGCACCAGTGAGAACTTGCTCGTCAAATTTCAAGTTTACTCTCTGAAACAAGTAAATAAATAAGGACTCGCTAAGTTCAAATGTTCCAAGCCTCTGAAGTGCAGTTATCAAGGGCAGAAACTGGAGAAAGTTTTGTTGCAAACTGAAATTTATCTGTTTCTGTCCATCAAAGGCTCAACCTGATGGAACTACTATTAATACGTTTTAAATAAGGAGCTATTAAGAGAAAACAAAAGAGGTAAACGTTAAGAGAGGGGAAATCTTCTATTTTGCCAACAGATAACTGATGGGTTAAAGTTGTCCCACTCCTGAAATATCTTGACAAATACCTTCCACACCCAGGTTAAAAAGAAGCAGTATCTCTACACACTGAATCGCAAATGAATGGTTAAAATATGCATGCCTCTTCACCCCACTCGAAGCAGCCTACACATTAAAACTGCCTGTGACTGGGTCCCTCTTTGTGAGCTTTTAACACTTGCTTGGCATAGGGTGTTGGTCCAGTTTCTTCCGATGCCTTATCAAATCCATCCCACTGTTTGCTTTTTAACAATGGCCATTTCAGAGCTAGGAAATGGTCTTCAAAGGATGTCTGCATTCTTTTCAGCCATTTCTTTAGGAGCTCTCCCACATCCTATATATATATATATATATATATATATTTTGGTATGCTGTATGGCGGAGTCACATTTCCTTTTTTTTCCATGTGCATATCCATTATTGCAGCACCATTTGTTGAATGTTTTGTTTGGTTGATTTTTGTTTGGTTTTTTGCTTGCCTGTTTGCTTTTTGGGAAGTGCATGAACCGGGAATCGAACCCAGGTCTCCCGTCTGGCAGGTGAGAATTCTACCACTGAGCCACCCTTGAATCTCCTCCACATCCTTTTTGAAAGTCCATTGAAAGGTTGCTGTCTCCCAATTCTTCCAGTATGGCAGGCTACATCACACATTTAACGCTAATTCTCAAAAAAATCTCCTAGAGCAATCACCAAAGATCTCATCATCAGGTGACCCAGAAGTAGGAGAGCTTATACTTTTCTGTCTCCTTAAGTTGCTGTGTGAATACCAATTTGAAAGCCATCTGAAGCTTTAAGGAATAGTCAGGCTTTTTTACAGGGACTTTGGGAGGTGGAGGTTGTGTCCGTCTGTAGTTAAATTCACATAGGCACTTAAAACTTTTGGGGAGGAGGGAAAACTCCCAGTTAATGTTTAAACAAGTGAGTTGAGTTAAATGCCATTCTATCTCCAGTCTAGCTGGAAGAGCAACTGCCTGCAAATGGCAAAGGCTTTTTTTTCCTTGATGCTATCAATACCCACGAAAAGTGGGGTTGTAACGATTTTATTAGTTTCTCTGAGTAGTTTTTTATGAAATGTAACTCAGCTCCCACTCAAATGTGTAACAGTAACATATTGATACAAATCAACATAAGCCAGGAAGTTCAAAGCATGACAAACTGTCTTTAGCTTACAGTCTTGGTAAAAACAGAATTTGGAGAGAGAAAGAGGATTTAAGCAAGCCCACTGCAAGTTTTTGGCTGGTATCAATCTTCTTTTACTAAAAATAAATTGCTACATTTCTCATCTTTGTCACCAACTTTATATCTTGCTATTTGGGAACTGGAAGAGGGCTTTGCCATCTAGTTTACACTTCTGCAAATGAATCTGCTGGCCCAGGGAGGGCAATGAACCTCTAAAGCCACCCAGCTGAATATGTGTCTTGCCTAGACACTACGTTTATTAACTCCACACTCACTGACTCTTTAGGGACATTAAAAGTCATTTAATGTAATGTAATGTAATGTAATGCAGTGTAATGCAATGTGGTTTGGGTTGGAAAGCATCAGCTGCCTAACACTTTCTCATAATACCCTTTCTCTTCTTGTCTGTTTTGGTTCTGCCCTAAAGAAAGAAATTCATTTCTGGATTATATTCTTGTCGCCTATCTCAGAGCAAATCTCTCTGGGAAAGACAGAATAGCTTCATTAGCTGGCCCAAGGTCCTCACAGGCTGCCCAAGCCAAGCATGGAGAGACACAGAGGTTATGTTACTTGTGGAGAAGAAATAAGTGAGGTCTCATCGAAGTGATGGTATTTTCCATTCTTATTTCTCTCTACAGATGTGAAGGACTGGGAAGTGATTTCATTTAGTGACTTATAGCAGATCCTCAATTACACGTAACACAACAGGCATGAGACTATTTTTATAAAAAGGAAACCACTACAATTTCTCCACACCCCATCTGAACCAAGAATTTCAACAGACTGCCTTCCACTGATAAGCTTTTCACCAGTGCTCTACCAACTAACTGGTTTGAGCTTAATCTTCCTTCTTTACCATTCTTGTAATGTGGTTTGGGTTTGAAAACATCAGCAGCATAATGCTTTCTCATAATACTCTTTCTCTCTGTGCCTGTTTGGTTCTGCCCTAAAGAAATAAATTTATTTCTGGGTTATATTCTCGTCACCCGTCTTGAAGCAAAATCTCTCTGGGCTGAAGTTGTACTAAACAGAAATAAGGTCAAAAGTCCAGAAACGAGGGGGGGAAAGCCAGGGGCCTAGAGCATTTATGGATATGCCTGAGTATGTACAAGTTGGCTGTAAAAACAAGGATTTTACTCCAAATAATAGGTAGCCTTAGATGGCTTGAAGAAATGATCAGCATTTCTGTGATAGTTTTCTAAAGAGGGGTTTAGGAGCCATAGATATTTCTTAATCCTAGTTTTGCAGCTAACAGTTTATTTTAATTTAAATCATAACCTTCTAAGAAGAATAATAGAGGAAATGAAAGAAATATTGCCCATAATTAATTTGCCACTTTAATTCAAGTATTTAAAATATGTATTTTCATTTGCACCATAGGAAATAAAATATTTGTAAACAAAAGTATATCTTCCATAATATATTTGACTAAGTAGATACATCTTTAACATTCAAAATTTAGATTCAGATTACCCTGGAAGAAATAAACAGGTCATGGTGGAAAATCAATCAGTGATGCTGGGAAACTGACTATTCTTTTAGAAACAATCAGATCCCTATCTTATATCATATAGAAAATGAATGCCACCTAATTTGAATAACTAAATATATGAATTGTGTTTATACACAAACATACATATAGACAGTGTGTATTCTACATATATACACTATTTTGTAAAACAATATACAGAGAAATAATTTTATAATCATGAAAGGCTTTGGAGGCCCTTGTGAAGATCATGGTTTTTACTTTACGTAAAATGGAGGACACTGAAGACTCAGAATCCATCTTATGTTTTAAAGGATCTTTCCTTCTATTGTGTGAAGAGTAGACCATAGGGGAAAAAGGGTGAAATCAGAAAGTCCAAGCTTTTGACCTGATCAACTGCAAAACTGGAGCTGTCATTCAGCAAGGTGGAAAAGCCTGAGGGAGGAACACGTTTAGGGGAGCTCCATTTTCCACGTTAAGTTTGAGATGCCTAGTAAACACCCCAGAGAGATATCAAGTACGCAAATGGATATACGAGTTTGGAATTCAGGAACAGGTTTGGCTAGAAGAAATAAGCTAAAGCATAATTAACTGTGGCAGGCAGCCTCCAAGGTGATCCCCTGATCCCTACCCCTTGGTATTCATGCCCTCGTGTGGTCCTCTCCCAGTGAGTGTGGACTGGATTTAGTGACTCTACTTCCAGCCAACAGAATGCAGCAAAGGCAGCATCCAATATTGAATTACAAAAAGACTGCGGCTTCCAAGTTGGGAGCTCTCTTGCATTTCTGTCCTGGATTACTCATTCTGGGTAAGCAGACTGCCATGTTTGAGGCAGCTGCTTATAAAGAGGCCCATGTGGCATGGAAGTGAGGCTTGTCAGCAGATACATGAATGAGCATGGAGGCACATCCCACAGGACCCACCCCCACCTTCTCTGAGCCTTCAGATGAGAACACAGCCCAGCCAACATTTGACAGCACACCATGAGAGGCCTTGAACCGAGATTACACATCTAGGATGTGTGCCCTGATTGCTGATCACAGAAACTATGAGATAATAAATATGTGTTGCTTTAAGCCACGGAGTTTTGGGGTAACTTGTCACATAAAAATAGACAACTAATACCATGAGGATGTACAAGACACCGTTCTAGGAATTTCACATGACATTTTACAGTTGAAGAAACTGAGTCACAAAGAAGTTCAATCACTCTCCCAATGTCACACATCTTTCCATGTGATGGAGGTGGGAACAAACTCAGGCCTTGTGAGTCAAGCCCATGGTCGTAATGATGGCATACCACCACCCCCTGCAGAAAACCTTGCCCCCACTTCAGATATATACACCTGATTTTGACTTTCCAGTGAAGAAAGTCCTAATATCACATAATTTACACCAGTCACAGCCCGTCTACATCTTCATCAAACTACTTAACCTGCCATATGCCTCTATAATTCTTCTATCTTAGATTCACCAAATATACTATACTTCATACTCCAAAGTCAAAGAAGACGGAAAGGGAGCCTCTTGCCGTTTGGAAAGTAACCTATCAGGTTCTTTAATCTCAGTCTAGGTAATTTGGCTGATTAAATTATTTGAGAATTTCTAGCTGCATTTGCAAATGTTATATATATATTCCCACAGACTGAAGGATCCTTTTCCACATGTGAAGAGTTTTCCCTAAAACCATCCAGTAGTGAGAGAAGGACAAGATACAGAATAAAATAATCACAGTAATTTTGGCTTGGATTTTTTTTCAATAAGAAAGGAAAATGACAATTTTCAGTTAGCAATAGAGAGCCACTAAGGATTCAAACAATATTAAGTTTTTAAGTAGGAAATGGCAAGATGAAGACTTAAAAAAAAAAAATGAAAAATGAAAGCTGTTGAACTATGTAAAATACAATGACCGTGGTATCTTTAATTATTATAACAAATTAAGCCTTTGCTAGTCCTTCCCTGACACAGACACATGAAATGCAGACACTGAAAAAAAATCATTTCCATACTCTCTGCCTCAATACAAATTTAGAATGGCACTAGGTCTGAAAGAAACTTGCTGGTTCAGATGAATCTCAACCTCACTTTTTTGGAAGGGTAATATCCATCATGCCAATTCAGGAATGTGTTCTTCGCCCACACTGGTGGAAAACTTCTCTTTGGTTTTGACTGTTAGGACTGTGACCCTGACCAGTGGAAACTAAAGTAGTGGAATGAAAGAATCATAAGATGAACACCAAAACCTACTGCCATTTATAAATCTATCTGCTAAAATATAAATTAAAAAGCAACCGTACTCCCTGGCGGCGTGGGAGATGACTCTCAGGGATGAGTCCAGCCCTGGCACCGTGAGAGCAACAATTCCATCTTGACCAAAAGAGGGGAAAGAAGCATAACAAAGTTATCCCAACATCAGACAGATTCATCATGTAGAAAAAGAAGTCTCACCCAAAAGCTACATAGACTGGATACCGTGAAGTCCAGTCTTTGGATTCTTAAAAGGTCATGAGGATGGGGCAATGATAACATCCTTCTATAAACAAAGCTGAAGGCATCATCAGTCCACATCCCCTATTTGTTCTTCTGAAAGTCCATTTAAGAAATAAGGTCAAGCCCCTTGAGGGAAGGGAGAAAGAATACGGAACTATTAAACTTTACCATCAGGAAATCCCCTGACACTGTGTCAAACTTTAGGGACACCCAAATCAACAGGCCATGCCCTTGATTCTGAGGTTTACTCTTGTGAAGCTAATGTCTGTAGCAGAGAAGTTTAGACTACCTATAGGCATGCCTAAGAGTTACTTCTGGAGGACATCTTTTGTTGCTCAGATGTGGCCTCATTCTCTCTAAGCCCAACTCTGCAATTGAAATCATTGCCCTACCCTCTATGTGGGACATGACATCCAGGGGTGAAAGTCTCCCTGGTGACGTGGGAGATGACTCCCAGGGTTGTATCCAAACCTGGCATCATGGGATCAACAATTCCATCCTGAACATAAGGGGGAAAAGAAGTGTAACTAATAAAAGTATCAGTGGCAGAGAGAGTTCAAATAGAGTTGAGAGGCTACTCTGGAGGTCACTTTTATGTAAACTACAGTTAGACATTGCTACTTATCATAACTTGCCAAACCCCAACCAAAACCATTCCAGCCAATCCTAAAGAACACTAGGGCAATATATAAGACTCTACAAAGGTTCCATGCACTAGAGTAACTTTCCAGAAACCTACAACCTCCAGATGGGTCCCTGGACCAGATAAGTCCTGAAAACTAGAGGGCCCGCCTCTCCAGCTAATTCCATCTCCCTATCCCATAATAGTGACAGACCCTGTCAACATGAAAAAGTTAGAATGGGCATAGCCCAAATACCCCTAAAGAGTGGGATAGCAATATCAAAGGTGATGATGGAGTTATACAGAGAAGGTAGGATTTAACAAATGAATATGACTGCTGAACTATTAAATTGTTATCTCTTTTAGTCTCCAGTACCTTAGAGCAGCTAGAAGTAAAAACCTAAAATTTTGGAATTGTAATCCATACCAAACTCTGAAATCTGTTCTACAGTTAATTGTTGTGCTATGCTTGAAATTTATTGGTTTTTTGTATATATGTTATTTTTCACACACAAAAAAAGTCGATTGTGAGGATAAAAAAATATTTATTCCTTCTAGCCTCCAGTGTTCAAGAGCAGCTAGAAGGAAAAAATCTGAGATGATGGAATAGCAGCCCATGATAAACTCTGGGATCTGTCCTGTAACTACTTGTTGAAGAGTGCTTTGAAAACTATTGCTTTTTTCTTTCTTTGCTTTGTACATATATTAGACAATAAAAAAAAAGTTAAAAAAAAAAGCAACTGTGTCTTATAAAGACATGTGGTGCATGACCAAAAATATACATATACGTATATATTTTGCCATTTAACAATACCAAAAAGTAGTAATAGCTTGACAATCGAGATGCCACCTTAACCTACAATTTGGATAATTAGCACGGGGATGAGATCACTTTGCCTTATGACGCAAGGAGCAGATGCTACAGATTTACGCACAAAACGTCTACAACAGAGTTTTAAAAACATGTGAGTAAAATACAATTTAGATGATCAGAAGCAAAGTAGTTTAATGTGATGAGCTATGAGTTTTGTTTTGTTTTTTGAACAGAAAGCCAATCAGGTGAGCTGGTAAACTCGCACGGGCCTTCCTCCCAATAAAATATGGATTTGAAAGAAGGTAGCTGATAAGATATTGCTTTCTAATTTTTAAAAATAGGGAGCACGTAGCATATATCATATACTAACCAGTATGTTCAAAGGAACTTTTTATTACATTGAGGAATATTATGTTGTGCTAAAATTAAGAGGAGGAAAGAAAAGGTTAGAATAAATTTTGAGAAAAATTCTTAAGGGACTCATATATTAATATGTACTGTAAATCTCCCTAGGAGGAAATAAAGCATGTGTCTTGGCAAAAAATATGTTTGACCACAGAAACTTTCCCAGGAGAAATGAGCAATGGGAGGACATATATTGCCCAGAATACATGTTAGTAAACAGTACTCTAGATCAGTGGATATAAAGCTTCTTGGTCTTAGGTCCCCCCCCTTCTTATTCCTAAAATTTTTTGAGTACTTAAAAGACTTCTTAACAATGTAAATAACATTCATTGATATTTATACATTAGTAATTAAAACAAAGAATTTGAAATTTTTTATTGATTCATTTAATGCAAATAATAATATACCCATTGCATGTTACATAAAACAACATATGAAAAATAACTATATTTTTCAAAACAAAAAAGTGAGTGAGAGGAATTAAAAGTGATTTAAATTTTTGCAACTCTCTTTAACGTCTGGCTTAACAGACAACTGTTAAATTCTCCTATCTGCTCTAGCTCTGCATTCCATTTATTGTGATACAATGCTTGGTTGAAATATATGAAAAAAAAATCTGGTCTCACATAAATATGTTGTTGGAAAAGGAAAGAGTATTTGAATAGATTTTTTAGCTAATTGTGGATACTCTTTTATTAGGCCCAAACTTGGCAAGTGGTAGTTTTGTTTTTTTTGTATGCTGTATGGTGGGGGTCACATTTCATTCTTTTTCCATTTGAGTATCCCATTATTGCGGCACCATTTGTTGAATTTTTGGTTTTGTTTGTTTGCATGCTTTTTTATTTTTTATTTTTGGGAGGCGCACGGGCCGGGAATTGAAGCCGGTCTCCTGTATGGCAGGCGAGAATTCTACCACTGAACCATCGTCACACCCCCAGTAGTTTTTTTGTTTTGTTTTGTTTTGTTTTAGGGACTTGGTAAGTTTATGGACAGATCATGTAGAACATGCAAAGTTTGCATATACCTTCCCCCATTTTTAACATTTTGCATTGGTATGGTAGCTTTGTTACAAATGATAAGAGAGCATTATTATAATTTTACTACGGGCTAGGGCCCATTGTTAAATTACAGTTCACTGTTCGGGTTGTACAGACAGGGTTGTTTTGGTTTTTTTAAGTTTTTATTATAATAATATATACCTAAAATTTCCCCTTTCAGCCACAATCAGATATGCAGCTCAGTGGTGTTAATTTCATGAACAATGTTGTGCTATCATCACCAGTATCGAGTACGAAAACATTTCCATCACCCCAAATTCAAAGCAAGTGATAGTTTCCTGAAAGGATAAAGGCAATGTAGAATCTAAACCACTTTTTGCACTCTTTCATATTAAAATTCTTTAATCAATCCTGTACTTTGAATGGCACTTTCATAATATATGACTTTGTAACATCATACATTGGTCATCTGAGTTATGCAGATCTTGCAAAGGGTTGACAGGTTTCATTACACAATATCATCATATATATATATATATGTCGCATAGCCTCTGAAAAACTCCACCAAATACTTCTGAAAGAATGGGGAGTGAGATGGATAAATTAGTGCCTTATTATTATGAAAGTGTTACTGACTTTGCAGACTTCCCAGTAGGTCTTGAGGATCCTGAAAGTGAGAATTCCTTACAAGACAGCACTCCTAGCACCACAGACCACTCACAGAAGTTAAACCACAGAATGTGCTGAGCTTCCTTCTAATTCTGAGTTTCCTTTTAGCCCTGGGCTTCTGTAACTCTCACCAGCTCTCCTGGGGACCACTGGGTTTCCCCTAAGCAAGTATCATCTACCCAGTCTGGCACGGACATACCATAAACCACAAAGGGAGAGTAGGAAAGGGTTACCTGTTCAGAAAATGTTTGTTAACTTGAATTCGACCAGGTAAGACTCTGGGGAATGTGTGCATTTTCAATTTTTCTCTAGCAATTACTTTCTTCCAATTTAGGCTTTAATAATCTGGTAAGTATTTGTTCTAACTAAAGAGAAACTTCATAAGCTCCTCAAACAGATTCAGAAAAATCTTTTTTTCATGAAATCAATTAATGAAGTAATTATGCAATGAGAAGCCTTTATCCATTCATTAAAAAGATACCCAAAAAACTTCTAAACAGCACTGAATGGTTTGCATGCTAATGTATTTTATAGACAATAATCATAATAGCTAATATTTGAGGGTTACATTACTCTTTTAAGCCTCTTATTTGTCTTAAGTGGTGGATATTTTTATGATCCTCATTTTTTAATGAAGAAATGGAGGTGGAAGGGTTAGAGACATAACAAGGTCACACACTAAGTGATCTATGCAAGACCCCACCCTTATTTATGAGACATCAAAGATTCCCTCATCTCCTTACCATGCTGCCTCCTTTCCAATGAACAGTTTACTGAACTTCAGTAATCCCTATTCTTCTTCTGGTTGCTATTCCAAGATCATGAAACATCCTTTATACTTTATACTTCCAAAGTGAGGAGGAGTTGCTTGATTAATTCAGTTCAGAGCCCACTTTGTTACTTACAAATCTACACTATTCTTTGGCTTCCCAACAGCAGACAGATTCATCATGTAGAAAAAGAAGTCTCACCCAAAAGCTACATAGGTTGGATACCATGAAGTCCAATCTTTGGATTCTTAAAACGTCATGAGGATGGGGCAATGATAACATCCTTCTATAAACAAAGCTCAAGGCACCATCAGTCTACATTCCCCTATTTATTCTTCTGAAAGTACATTTAAGAAACAAGGTCAAACCCCTTGAGGGAAGGGAGAAAGAATACGGAACCATTAAACTTCACCATCAGGGAATCCCCTGACACTGTGTCAAACTTTAGGGACACCCAAGTCAACAGGACATGCCCTTGATTCTGAGGTTTACTCTTGTGAAGCTAATGTCTGTAGCGGAGAAGCTTAGACTACCTATAGGCATGCCTAAGAGTTACTTCTGGAGGACCTCTTTTGTTGCTCAGATGTGGCCTCATTCTCTCTAAGCCCAACTCTGCAAGTGAAATCATTGCCCTCCCCTCTATGTGGGACATGACATCCAGGGGTGAAAGTCTCCCTGGCAACATGGGAGATGACTCCCAGGGTTGAATCAAGACCTGGCACCTTGTGATCAACAATTCCATCCTGACCAAAACGGGGAAAAGAAGTGTAACTAATGAAGTATCAGTGGCAGAGAGAGTTCAAATAGAGTCAAGAGGCTACTCTGGAGGTTGCTCTTACACAAGCTTCAGGTAAAAAACCTTGCTACCTATCATAACCTGCCAACCCCCAACCAGGACCATTCTAGCCAATCCTAAAGAACACCTAGGGCAATATGTAAGATTTCACAAGGGTTCCGTGCACTAGAGTAACTTTCCAGAAACCTACAACCTCCAGATGGGTCCCTGGTCCAGATAAGTCCTGAAGCCTAGAGGGCCCAGCCTCTCCAGAACATCAGATAGTTCCATCTCCCTACCCCATATTAGTGACAGACCCTTCCAATATGAAAAATTGAGACTGGCCATAGCCCAAACAACCCCAAAGAGAGGGATAGAAAGGTCAAAGGTGTTGGTGGAGTTATACAGAGAAGACAGGACTTAACAAATGAATACGAATGCTGAATCATTAAATTGATATTTCTTTTGCACTCCAGTATCTTAGAGCAGCTAGAAGTAGAAACCTAACATTGTGGAATTGTAACCCATGTCAAACTCTGAAATATGTTCTACAACTAATTGTGGCACAGTGCTTTGAAATTTATTGCTTTTTTGTAGATATGCTATTTTTCACAAAAAAAAAAGAAGGAAAAAAAGTCAATTGTGATAATAAAAAAATATTTAAGCCTTCTAGCCTCCTACATTCTGGAGCAGGTAGAAGGAAAAAAACCTGAGAGGATCATGTGGTAGCCCATGACAAACTCTGGGATCTGTCCTGTAACTACTTGTTGAAGAGTGCTTTGAAAACTATTGCTTTTTTATCTCTTTGCTTTGTATATATGTTATACAATACAATTAAAAAAAGAAAAAAACAAGGTCAATGAAAATGCCTGTCACGTGTAACACAGTAAGGCAGGGAGGCAGTATTGTCCTTTTCAAGGTCATCCTGTCCACTCTGCAGGGCACATGACATATTCATTCCCTGCGCCGTGCCTTGGCCCATTGGTTCTCTCTCCTCAGTCGGCTTTTCTTCTGCTAATCCACAGTCAGTGGAAACGTACTTAATACCTTCAGATAGTTCTTAATCATTTTTAAGATCCAGCTCAAGATATCTCTCCTTCTAGAACTACTCCAGCTCTCCCTTTCCTCAAAGCACCTCTGATAGGAACCTCCATCGATGCAGGTTTACCTGCCCACTCTCTAGCTATTTGTGATGTTGTTTCATCTGTGCCAGTCTTGTCTCTCACACTTATAAGCACATCGTGACTATTCTTTATCCTTGTGGGGAATCTCTCACAACACTTCCGCACAGCGCTGAAATAAAAATATTAGGCTCACTTCCATTTTCCTTTAATTTGGTGGGAACTAAATAATACAGGCATAATTGCTTTTAATTGTGGTAAAATATATATAACATAAAACATGCCCTCTTAACCATTTCTAAGTGTATAATTCAGTGGTGTAAATTACATTTGCAAAGTTGTTCTCTCATCAACACTATTCATCAACAAAACTTTTTCCTTACCCAGAGAAGAAACTCTGTGCCCACTAAGCAGTAACACCAATTCCCCTTTCTCCTAACCTCTGCAAACCTCTAATCCACTTTCTATCTCTATGAATTTTCTTATTGTAGATAATTCATATAGGTGGAACCATACAATCCATCCTTTTGTGCCTGACTTCTTATAGTTAGAATGCTTTCAAGATCCATCCATGTTGTAGCATATAGCAGAACTTCATTCTTTATACAGCTGAATGACATTACATGGTATGGACATGCCACATTTGTTTATCCGTCCATCTGATGGAGGATCCTTGTGTGTTTTCTACCTTTGGGTTACTGTGAGCCATGCTGCTATGAAGATGAGTTTACACGCATCTGTTTGATCTCTGTTAGATAGAGACCTCTGATAGAGGTCGGACTGCTGGGTCGCATGGCTCATTTAACTTTGGAAGTAACCACAATTTTATTGTGTCAATTTTATCATTAAGAAACATTCAGTCCTAAGATTAAGCAAAATTACAAGTGTAATTCAACCAGATGTTTTAGATATTACTAAAAAGAGAATAGAATTCTATAGCGTAATTGACAAGTGTCCATTATAAAGTTCTACTCCAGCTGTGACATTCTCAGAGTAGGAGAACTAGGACCGTCCTAATGTGAATTGATTTTTATAAGAAAGTAGGTTAGTATACTGCTTCTTGGCCAAAACATCAAACAAAATGGATATAAGCGGCACCCAGAAATTTATTACTCATGCCCTGCCTTGTCTAAAGGCTCGTCCCTTTTTGCTGGCACCCATTATCTGCCGTCCCATGTTGTATTCAAGTTTTCTATACACCTCTGTTGCCAATATGAATGACACAAGCTGGTATGGAGATTTTTAATGAAAAGTATTGCTTGGGCCCAGGAGTGCAGGATCCAGCTCTCTTGCTTGGCATCACAGCTGCAATGGTACAATGTACTATCACATAATGATAGTAAGAATCCTTCGGTAGCATGTCAAACTCATGAGACATTACATTCTCCTCCAGAATTCCCCTTTCTCTTAGACAATCCAAGTACATGGAAGGCTTAGCGCATTAGAGAGCAACAGGTCAAGGGGCAGACTTCTTTCTTTTCTTTTTTTTATGGTGGGGTCACATTTCATTATTTTTCCATCTGAGGATCCCGTTATTGCAGCACCATTTGTTGAATGTTTGTTTGTTTGTTTTGTTTGTTTGTTTTGTTTGTTTGCTTGCTTTTGGGGAAGTGCATGGACCAGGAATCAAACCCAGGCCTCCCACAATGCAGGCAAGAATTCTACCACTGAACTACTCTTGCACCCCTAGACTTATTTCTTCATCACATCAAATTTCTGTACCCAAGTTGAGAAAGGAGGGCTGCTTTCATAGTTCATATCTAATGCCTGTCACAGACTTTCTAACTTGAATGTTGGGTTTGCATTTGTACCCTCCCTCACTGGATTTACACAACCATGCCAACTTTTGCATTCCTCTGAAACTTAACACTCTAATCATATCTTTCTTTTCATATATCATTCTTGGCGGAAATTTTCAACAACCACAGACCTGGGGAGAAGGGTGTGGCACATATTGACTTCTTAGTCATATTTCCTGACGTTGCCATTTTAGTACACTGGAAAATATTTACTTATAACAACATTTTAGAAATTATAGTTTATGAAGCAGAGTTCTTCTTCCATCTTGCTCAACCCATTCTGTGGGCTGTACCACAAAAGAAAGGTCTTCGAATCATTGTCATTAATTAGCAAAGGACTGAGGTACCTATTCAGTGAAAACCAAATTTCTCCCATTGCTCTGGAAATCTGAAGGAGCAATCTTAGGTCGGCAAAATTTTTTAAATTGTCTTTCATGCTATATGCTAGGACAGCAGTAGACTGACACTTTCCTTTTGCTTCCTTCCACATTCACACTTGTGGTGTCCACAGCCACCTGTTCTCATTTCTGAGTACCTCACTTTAGGGCACCAGAGACCCAGAGCCTGGGAAAATGGTTAGCCAAGACCCCTGAATAAGAATGGGGATGTCTAAATGATCAAGAAAAGAAGTTACAAAACCGTGGCTAGGAAACAGACTCCTGGATCCCATGGCTCTCATGGGTCCACGGAGCCCACTCCTGGAACCCTGACATGATTAAGTTGTCCAAACCAGAAGCGAAGATTCAACACCTCTGTCTTCCCCTTTAGTCCACAAATGAGCTAGTCACCAAATTCTACCAATTCTACTTCCTGTTTATACTACTTGAATCCTTCCCTTCCCACCTCTCCAGCACACTGTCTCTTCTTGCCCCCAACCCCACCCGGCTGGCCCCTCCACTTGCATTTCTCACTGTTCCCAGGGTCCTCCAATTCATTCTCCAGATGGCTACCAGAGCCAGCTTTACAAAACACACAGCAGATCACTGTATTCTCTGAATGGAAAACTGTGAATGACTACATAAACTGTTCGAACTATCACTAAAGAGGATGTGAAAAATGCGTCAATGGATTACACTTTATCATCCATTCATTTATGAATGGGCAAGAAAATAGATGTGGAGAATACTCGAAGGGCCAAGAAAGAAATATTTCATTTAGAGTTCTCTCTGGGTTCATAGTTGGCTAATCTGTACTTTGGGACAGTTTTTTTTCAAAAAGCTTCAATTTGACTTCTAATCATTAAAAAATAATCCTAGAAGCACATCCTGTTATGCATTGCCAAACTGCATTGATGCATTTCATTGCTTCCTTGTGAAAGGCCACATATTAAAAACACTACTAGAAGTCAAGCTAAAGAAAATAAAGTGATGATTTGTCATGTTTTTTAAACCAGTTACTAAAACAGAAACAAATGTTATTTTTAATTTCTGGCTCACTGCAAACTGACAAGGTATGACTCTGAATTTTACCAAGTAATGTATAATAACTGCTTCCGCTCCCCACAACCACAATGCCAGCACACAATTTCATATTTCATTTGAATTTTACATGTGGAACATATATCTAGATTATGAACCATCCTCATTCAAGAAGACCTAGCTAAATTTTTATGTCATGACATCATTAACATAAAACACTTATTTATTTAGTAGTAGTTATTTACTACTCCTAAATTTGGTTTTACAAAACATTTTTCAAGGCTTTTACACTTCTAAACAAGTGGAAAACAATATGCTGAAAAAATTGTAAGATGATGCCATCATTGTCTGATTGTTAGTTAATTCACCAGCACACTTACTGAGTGTGCTTTGAAAAAAAATTCTGCCGGGTGCTTGTTTAGAATGAGAAATACGTGCTATAACCCTCAGTGAGTTAACTTTAGCTGGGAAGATGGCACATTCAAAACGACACACCTTCTTTGAACTCGTGTATAAGAGAATAAGAGAAGCAAAAAAGACTTGCAGAACTTTAGAAGAGGAAACCACCTTATGCAGGAGAACTTACTAGAAAATATTCCATAGCATGGGGTGGCTCCTAAGGACCAGATGGCTGGGAATTCTGACCTCTAATTTCCTATCTCCAATCCCAGGAAAAGTTCAAACTAATCAATTTGTTTCTAGAGCTAAACAAATTGAGCAACTATGAGCAACTATGAGTAAAGAATTTATTGAGCAACTATGAGTAAAGAATTTCATAAATTTAATCTTCACATTTCCAAAACAAACCTGCAAGGATAACTGGCTATAACTGAGTAACATCCTTGTTCTCAGCAAATACACATAGAAGGATTATGTGTTCAAGGAGGACAGTATACACAACCTATTCTCCCATTGTTCTAGTTTGCTAGCTGCCGGAATGCAATATTACCAGAAACAGAATGGCTTTTAACAAGGGGAATTTAATGAGTTGCTAGTTTACAGTTCTAAGGCTGAGAAAACGTCCCAATTAAAACAAGTCCATAGAAATGTCCAATCAAAGGCATCCAGGGAAAGATACCCTGGTTCAAGAAGGCCGATGAAGTTCAGGGTTTCTCTCTCAAGTGAGAAGGCACATGGCAATGTGAGAGAGAGCTTCTCTCTCAGCTGGAAGTGCACATGGCGAACACGGCATCATCTGCTAGCTTTCTCTCCTGGCTTCCAGTTTCATGAAGCTCCCCGGGAAGCGTTTTCCTTCTTCATCTCCAAAGGTCACTGGCTGGAGGACTCTCTGCTTCGTGGTGCTGCAGCATTCTCTGCTCTCTCTGAATCTCTTATTCTCCAAAATATTTCCTCTTTTATAGGACTCCAATAAACCAATCAAAACCCACCCAAATGGGTGGAGACATGTCATCCCCTAATCCAGTTTAACAACCATTCTTGACTAAATCACATCATCCAGGGAGATGATCTCATCATCAAAACATACAGTATTGAATAGAGATTATTCTACCTTTATGAAATGGGATTTATATTAAAACATGGCTTTTCTTAGGGGGCATACTTCCTTTCACTAGCACACACATGTTCAGAAAAAGATAGATAGATATAGATAGATAGACAGACAGACAGACAGACAGACAGACAGACAGACAGATAGATAGATAGATAGATAGATAGATAGATAGACAGATAGATAGGTAGATAGATAGGGAGCTAGGTAGATATAGAGAGATAGAGCCATGGCAAGATATGGAGATGATGGATGGATAGATGAATGGCTAGATAGGTTATTAGTAGAAGGATAGATACAAGGACATGGCAAATGTGGCAAAATGTTAAAATTGGTGAATCTGGGTACCTGGGGAGGAGGTGGTTGGTGTTCTCTGTGCAGGTAGGGATTATTTTTGGAACTATCATTTAGGTTGCAATTATTTAAATAAAAAGTTTTAAAATAAATAAAAATGGAGTCAGATAATATTTCCAAGAGTCATCTGCTCTTGCTCAGCATTAGCAAACTAAAGCCTCATTCATATTACCTCGATAGTTAATCCATAAAAGAAGGGGACAGTCTCAATAAGAACAATCAAGCGTCAACACCATAACACATATTGAATATGAACATGGCTTATTTTGACATGGACTTGGATATGCCAAAACGCAAATCATACTCCCCCCAGACCAAACCGACGTGACAAGACTGCCAAGAACTTAATTATATATCTGTTCTGTCCACTAACATCAGTCTTATGCAATGATTTCATTTTAACCTAATTTTAAAATTATACACGTTTTAAAATAGGTATTCGTGTCTCTGTAGCAGCGTTTCTGAAAGTGTGATCCAAGAACCTTTTATGCCAAATGCTCCACATGAGGGTTCTCACTAAAAACTATGTTTCCTGGGCCCCACCCACCCTGACCCACTTCCGCAGGCTCTCAGGGGTCCAGGAATCTGAATTTTCACCCAGTCTTCCGCCACCCTCAAGCAAGTGTTAAATCACACGGTTAACTCTTAGAGGCCCTTGTCTAGAGTTCCCTCCCCGCTGTTTCCCTCTTGTGTTCTCTTTTATTGAAATGTGTCATTGCCAATTCAAACAATTATTTTTCAACATTTTCTAAATCTTTCTGTGTCACACTACGTTAAACTAAAAGAAAAATTGCTCTTAAGACACTGAAATTACACCATTGAAAAAAGAAGACTTTTTCCAAACCATTTTCCTAACCCGTCTTTTTCTACATCTGACTCAAGTCAATGAAATGTGCCCCAGTAACTGCACCAGGTCCTGTGGTCGGCAGATTAACAGCCCCCCAGAGATGTCCACCTCCTAATCCCTGGAACCTGTGCGTATGCTGTTACCTTACACGGGAAAAGGGATTCTGCAGATGTGATTAATTTAAGGACCTTGAGATGGGGAGATTATCTTTATTTTCCAGATAGGCCTGTTCTAGTTTGCTAGCTGCCAAAATGCAATATACCAGAAACAGAATGATTTTTTAAAAGGGGAATTCATTAAGCTTCTAATTTACAGCCCTAAGGCCAAGAAAAGGTCCCAATTAAAACAAGTCTATAGAAATGTCCAATCTAAGCCATCCAAGGAAAGATACCTTGGTTTAAGAAGGCCGATGGAGTTTAGGGTTTCTCTCTCAAGTGAGAAGGTACATGGAGAACACAGTCAGGGTTTTTCTCTCATCTGGAAAGGCATGTGGCAAACATGGCATCATCTGCTAGCTTTCTCTCCTGGCTTCCTGTTTCATGAAGCTCCCTGGGAAGCATTTTCCTTCTTCATCTCCAAAGGTTGCTGGCTGGTAGACTCTGCTTCTCGTGGCTATGTCATTCTGCTCTCTCAGAATCTTCTCATTCTCCAAAAAGTTTCTTCTTTTATAGGATTCCGGTAAACTAATCAAGACCCACCCAAATGGGTGGAGACACATCTCTACCTAATCCAGTTTAACAACCACTCTTGATTGAGTCACATCTCCAGGGAGACGATCTAATTACAGTTTCAAACATACAGGATTGAATAGGGATTAGAAGAAACGGTTGTCTTTACAAAATGGGGTTAGGATTAAAACATGGCTTTTCTAGGGTACATACATCCTTTCAAACCAGCACAGGCCCTATGTAATCACCGGGGTCCTTAAAAAGGGAAGAGGGAGACAAAAGGGGGAGAAACCAAGGGAGCTTGGAAGAAAGGCAGAGCACTGCAGTGTGGCTAGCTTTGACGACAGAAGGTACCATGAGTCAAGGAATGCAGGAGGCCTCCAGAAACTGGAAAAGACAAGGCAAGAGATTCTCCCTCTAGTACTTCCAAGAGAGCAACACAGCCCTGACAAGACCTTGATCTCAGCTTCACGAGGCACATACTGAACTTCCAACCTCTCCAACTGTAAGCTAATAAGTCTGTATTGTCTTAAGTCACAAAGTCTGTGATAATTGGTTACAGCAGCAATAAAGAAACAAACACAGGTTCTTTGAAGGAAAGAAAATAAACACGCAGACCATTTCTAATACAAAGGCCGTGTTCCAGGAGCCCACATACTTTCACAGTTTTACCAAACACACAAAACCAGAATCCCAAATATTTATTTGGGCACAAAGAGGATATGGCCCAGATGGGCAATTTATCCATCGATCTCCTTACCCAGTTCTTCTGAGCTCACCTCCTGACCTTCCATCAAGACAGGCTGGTTTATCACCTTAGAAACTATAAAAAGGAGAGGGTCCAATGCTCAACTTCAGCACCACTGGCACTGCTGACATTTGGGGCCAGGTGACTGTTTGCTGCAGGGGCTGCCCTATGCACTGTAGGTTGCTTAACAGCAACACTGACCTCTACCTTCCAGGCACCAGTGGCACTACATTTCTCTTCCAGCAGGGACAATGGAAAATGTCTACAGAGATTATCAAAAGTCCCCTGGGGCACAAAATCGCCTCCAGTAGAGAATCACGGACCCATGGCAAATGCCCCTTTTCCTAGCAGGTTGCTGCCCTCTCCACCAGTTGCCCCCCAAAGAGGGAAAAGCCTCTAACGTTTGTGTACATATACTCTTACATTGCGGCTGGTCTCATTCAACCCAAATTCCCATGAATTCAGCCCGTCTGGCATTTTAAAACAGCTCAGAGTCAAAATTCAACCACAGGCTTTTTTAAATGGCCCCACTCCACTTATTCCCAGCCACAGGCAAGGAAACCCAGCCAT
Source organism: Myrmecophaga tridactyla (assembly GCA_004026745.1). Taxonomy (NCBI): domain Eukaryota; kingdom Metazoa; phylum Chordata; class Mammalia; order Pilosa; family Myrmecophagidae; genus Myrmecophaga; species Myrmecophaga tridactyla. The sequence goes on along the minus strand of PVIY010007545.1, from coordinate 21,792 downwards.
TCCACAATGACCTCTCAGCTCATTCCCGCTAATGAGCTCACGGTCCATTTTTCTGCTCTGGAGGCGAGCTGAGCTAAAGCAAAGCAGGCCTTTTGCCTGTTATAAAGAATGTTCTAATGTCTTCTGCAACTCGATCACCTAGATGTCATTAATACAAATCCTTTCTATCAAAAGGGTTAGAACAGGGTAGATCAAACATACAGTTGTTTGTCTGAAAGCTTCACTGTGATGAAAGAACAGATGTTTCAGAACCACAGTCAGAGAAACAGCCACTGCCCTGGGAGAAGAAATCACGCTACCAGAGAAACAGATAACTTCCTCACCAAGTTATTTCCAAGGAAATGACTTCAACAGTGATGTCAAAATGTCCCGAGATATGTTGTTTTTAATTCTGCTCAGACTTCACATTTCGGCTTCGAAATCACAGAGCAAACTGGAAACGTTATCTACTGTTCTTAACCAAAATCGTAAACAAAACTACAGTTTCTAAGTTGGGACGTTAATCTAAGAGCAGAGTTAGTCTAAACAAATACAGATGAGCTGAGTGCAGTGTAAGTTAGATGGCTGGGGCTCTTTAAGTGGCAGAGATGGGAAAACCTCACAGCTCTTCCGATGGTAGCACAGAAACCTCTGGCAGCGAAAAACAAGCAAAGGCTTTTAACAGGTCAACTTTACCGCAACCTTTGTCAATTCTCCTCAATCAACTACTGCCATCGTAACTAGTTCTAAGACTTTATAATTTCCCATTTTCTCTCAGAGGCCATTCTCCCGGAACCCAGGGTTCTAATAAAGTCTGAAATATCAAATGACTTCGGAGATCTAAAGGCCAAGATCCTGAACCAAACACCATACTCCTTACGGATTCTATTTCCTTTCCTTCTTTCCGATATATTAAAATTTAAATGGAGATGGAGGGAGTTTTAAAATAATGATATTAGCCCCATGGCAGTTAACTCTGGAAGCCACAGCAATGTGCTTTCTTTTATATTTTGGGAAGGCACGGTACATTTTTAACTTATTTTGAGCATTTGGCATTCAGAACACTAAGGGCAAGTAGAACATGTCAAGGGGGGAGAGTCAAGGAAATATTTTCAGAGGGAGACAGAAATGAGTCTTATATGTTACTCAAAATCAGGGTTACTCAAAACCCGCCTGTCTTGATGGATGGTCAGGAGTTGAGCTCAGAAGAACTGGGTAAGGAGATAGATGGATAAACTGCCTATCTGGGCCATATCCTCTGGGGTGTAAGGCACTGCCAGGGGAGAAGATGACAGAGGATGGAGGAGGAACGAGGACTTCTTTAGAATAATCTCTGCGGTGCCTTTGAGCACCCCAGAAAGACATGTTCTTGATTTTAATCCATTCCTGAACTCGTCGTAAGTAGGGTGATGAGGTTACTTGAGTTAAGATGTGGCCTGACCCAATCAGGATGGGTCATCATCCTATTACTGGAGTCCCTGATAAGCTGAATGAAATTCAAATAGATAGAAAGCCAAGGGAAGCAAGAAGACGAATATCAGTGGAACCCAGAAGAGAAGGGAAAGGCCAAGAGAGCCGCCATGTGCACTGCCCATGTGGCCGAGGCAATCAGGACCACGATGACCAGCAGCCAGCCCCATATCTCCAGGCTTCAGGAACAAAGCATCACCTTTATGACGCCCTGATTCTAATTTTTTCCCAGCCTCAAAACCATGAGCTAATGTTTAAACCAACTCATTGCATGGTATTTGCTTGAGCAGCCAAGGAAACGAAAACAGTGCCCAGTATCCAAAATATTCTGTATACACAAATATAGAATTCCTGTGTTGCATTACTCATGAAAACATCAAGGTAGTCAAGCAACAAATTCGATGGAGCTTGTGTCTTCAACCTGGCTACCTTAATCAGGCTAGTAAATACCCATCATCATACCTATATTAAATTGGTAAGTGTGGGTCGATTTGCACACATGCGAATACATATACACCTTAAAATCTTCTGAAAGATGGCTTACTAACCTACCCCCACCCCCATTATATAGAGAACTAAAAAGAGCAGGGGTAGCCTCTTAGACGGATTGAACTACAGATTTTAAGTCCCTGAGAGGTTTAAGATCCTATAACAATAATATTTTACTTTGGAAGTTAATACTGTATAAAAATAATGTATAAAGTAGCTCCTTATTTCAAACCCCACAATTACCAGCATATGAAAATCAGCTCTTATTGGTCTTAACGCTGGCTTTGTATATCCTTCTAGTGTCAGCAACATCTTGTTTCTTCATTCCCATTTGTTGAGTGACTACTTTGTGCTGAGGGTACACATGAATAAAATATGGCCCTTGTACTATTATATTTAGTGTATGTGTATGTGGCGGGAGTGGGAAGATAAAGAGACAACAGCCAAGAGTGTGAGAGCATGCCAGTGCTATGAAAGAAGGAAGAGGTACAAGTGACAAAATGGCTATTTTTCCCACGAAAACAATCTAATCTACACATTTACTATCCTGAATCCCAGCTCACAAACTTCATTTTCTGTTGCGGATTGTTTGTGGCAATAAAAGAACTCCAGTATGATTCTTTTTGGTTGGAAACCTCTCCAGAAGAGATTTAACTGTAAGACTGGCTTCTCTGCAGCAAAGCTCAGCTGACAGAGAAAAATTGTATACTAGCTTCGGTGGTTGATCTTTTCCATCACAAGATTTGGAACATCATTGCATTCATTGCACCCTCTAACATTTCAGAACTGAGTTTTGTCTCTTTTTGCTATTTTATTTTCCCTTCACTTAAGAGTTAACAATCTAAAAAAAAAAATCAATGAACGCTTTCTGAGTGGTTCCAGAGAGCAAAGCATCTTGGGAAATGTAAAAATGAACAAGAGCTTGTCCTTCTCCTTAAAGGTGTTTTACAACCTCAGCCAGGGAAACAAACTTGTAAACAAACGAGGAAGTGTGAATCCAGGGGAATGCAGCTACGAAGTAAGGCTCCTAGCTGGAACACAGGTATTAACCATGCGTACCCTGGGGAGAAGGAAGTCTTCTGTTTTTTAATTCTCCTCCACAGAACGACTGCCATTTGAAAATCCCAGCTAGATGAGGGGATGAGGAAGCACATAAAAATTAGCCATGTTATTTCGGGAAATCAAACACGCTACAAAGTTCACTTAGTACTTAGATGCAATTACTTTTTTAGCCTTTGGCGTATTTTTTCTGTGCACCTATCATTAGGTATTGAGTGGCTTCCACTAATTTTATTGCAAAGGGTTGGAGATATAAAACCTGTATACTAGGATTTTTCTTTCAATCCCATTTATTTTACCTACTTTACTTGTACCCTGATTTATTCACACCAGTGAAGGCTGATACATTTTCACAGTAGTTTGGGTGTGTGCTCTTCATATAACTTCAATATGAACATGTGTCCTTTCAAGCCGCTAATTCCTGTTTAAGCTGCTAAATATTCGCCTACATTCATTTTTTTTTTTTTAGGTTGTCGTAAAACTGGGTCGTTTATTTTTATTTATTTATTTTTTTAAAACTTTTTATTAATTAATACATTCATTTTTCACTAGCAGAATAATTATGACTGTAAGGCAAAAGATAACTGATTGGATCCAAATAAAATTGTTCGCAATTTTCTGTTTACTGGCCTTAGTTTATCCTGCTTTTGTCAAGCATCACAGCCTGTTTTCTGCATTTACAGCGCCCTTCACATTGTCTGTGCAATTAAAAAAAAATTAAATGGTCGTCTGAAAAGTATTAGCACTTAAATAAAATTTTTTCTTTTTTTTTGGCTACTTGTATCAGTAGCTATTTGCCTAAAAAACATCTGTTGTTCTAGCCAAAATATTTTTTTCTAAGTCTGGCAATAATTTTGAATGCATTTTTGTTTGCCACTTAATGCTACAAAAAGCATAACAGGCTTCTTTATTGGTCTAAATCACTTTAACTTTACCAGTCAGAAACAGTAAAAACAAAGTAGAGCAATCAATGACAAATGGTGAAAACGCAGATTAACTGACTTTTCTAGGACACAAACGTAAGCAAAGTCTGTACAATGCTAACATTGAAATCACTTTTGGGATTTTCACTCACATTCTCACTTGTTCAAATCTGACGTCTTGGGTACCTGGCTTAATTTCTTACGGTTTTGAGAAAATGTTCATACTTGTATTACTGATAAGTTCCTAACCAATGTTCAAGGTCTTTAATTATTAAAATAAATCAAATTCTTACTAATAATGCCATACCATAACCCTACCATACCAATCATTTATCATCTTCATCCCATTTTATAATAGAGGATGGAATTAAGCCCAGATGTTTCCTTCCTGACTACAGCTGATCTGAAAGAGCATGCCACAGAGAGAAACTGACGTGGCTGTCTTTCCTCAACTAGAACTGGAAAACTACAGGCAGAAAGCTCAGCAGGAACACAGGATAGAGATTTCAGATAGCCCTTTAAAGAATATTTTAATCATTCATTTTTTTCTAAGAGATGCGAGTAGTCAGTAAGCACATCAGTAGTTTTCTGATCTGAATACAAGTAGATACCACTTATTTAATTATGAAAAAAAAATCTGTGAAAGTTAATCTACCGAAAAGAAGTGGGGGCAGGAAAGAAGGAAAATGGAGGGACAAAAGGAGGAAGGAAGGAAAGAAAAGAAGAAGGACGAGAAAGGGAAGGAAGGAGGGAGGGAAGGGGGAAATTAATTAGAGTCAGTTTTTACTTGGTAGGTGTGCCAGTTTCAAAGGATTATGCACCCTAGAAAAGCCATGTTTTAATCCTGATCCATTTTATGGAGGCAGCCATTTCTTTTAATCCCTATTCAGTACTGTGGGTTGGAAACGTGATCAGATTATCTCCACAGAGATGCGACTCACCCAAATGTGGGTATTAACCTTTGATTAGAGGGAGCTGTGACTCCACCCATTCCAGGTGGGTCTTGATTAGTTTACTGGAATCCTTTAAAAGAGGAAACGTTTTGGTAAAAGCTTCAGAGCCCTGAGATCCACAAGAGCCACAGAGCCCACGCAGCCAGAGACCTTTGGAGATGAAGAAGGAAAACACCGTGGGGGAGCTTCATGAAACAAGAAGCCTGGAGAAAAAGCTAGATGTTGCCATGTTCCTCATGTGCCTTTCCAGTTGAGAGAGAAACCTGAACTTCATCGGCCTTTCTTGAGTGAAGGTAACCTTAATTGGGACATTTCTATAGCCTTACTTTAATTGGGACACTTTTATGGCCTTAGAACTGTAAATCTGCAACTTATTAAATTTTCCCTTTTACAAGCCATTTCATTTCTGGTGTATCGTGTTCTGGCAGCTAGTAGGTTAGGTTCAAAAGTAAGGCAGAAGTCATATATTATCAAAATTAACACTGAAATACCTTAACTTTCCCATAAGGTACAATGAACATAATTTTGCATGTACAACTCCACAGCAATTTCTAACTTGGACTACAGGAAAGAACTCAACAAAGCCCACGTATAGACGTCTGTCCATTCAAACCACACCTCTTATAAAGTAACTAGTAGATCCCCAGAAATGAACAGGGGGCTTAGATGACAAACGCTGACGAGTTAGCTCTTTTCAACAGACTGTAATTCATTCTGTTTTAATATTCAGTCTCTTTAACTACAGAGCACATCAGCAAATTGGCTGTAGTAGTAGTCAAAGGAATTGTGGCATCATATCTTGAGGTCTTAATGTGGTGATAATACATGACTTTTAAAAAGAAATATTTAATCTGATTGCTATATTATGCACTACAAAAAAAAATAAAAAGCACATAACCAAAAAAGTGCCAAAAATTTTCTAACGCCCAGTATCCCCTGCTTCCTTTCTTTTTCTGGAATGTTTTACCTATGGCCTCACATATCCCACACAGATAATAAAACCAACTAAAGGGTATCTGAGGATGCTGCCCTGCCTCCTTCCTCTGCTCCCTGGTTTTCCTGGTGAGAGCAGCCCCAGACCTGCATGGGGGGGTGGGGAAGCCAGAGCAGCAGGCTCAAAACCTCTAGGGAGCACCAGGCAGGGCCCCTGGCCACCAGACAACTCTGTCTGTCTCCTCGTTTTTGTTTCTCTCCATTCTCTACCCCCACAATGTGCTAAGTTTCAAAAGCAAATTCTCACCCATTGTACTTTTCGGCATCTTTTCCTGAAACATAGACTTCTTGGAAGGTCTATTATGAACATGTGTACATCATAATGTATAGTACAGTCGTCAGCTCCTTTGAGGAAAGGGGGGGCCCAGGGTAGCTCAGAGGGCAGAAAAGGGTCACCCAAGAGACGGGGTGCATGACAGGCCCAGAAATCACAGAAAACTGCCCTTTGCTGCAGCGGCTGAACAGTTAAAGTGAAACAAATGAAAATGATGGATGCTACTCACTGTTACACATTAGGAAGCCTGCCGGACAAATAACTAACAGCCAGAAAGAGTCCCAAACCTTGCAATCAATGTGGGACAAGGAACATAGGAAAGGGGCCCTTTTCCCTCCTTGATGAGTGAATGGGTGTGTACTTAAAGAAACCATCAGTTTCAGTATTTTAGAAAACATAATGTCCTATCATTGTTTCTTTAGGAATAACCAGGATTTTTACATAAATGAAAGTCTCGCTTCCAGAAGACTGGGTGATTTAATAAAAATGAATAAATAATTCGATTGCAGGTCAAGCTCAGGAGAGGCAGAAAATTTTGTAAGGGAAAAGTGGAGGGGCATGCAGAATTTACATAATGCCTAATAAATTCAGGAGGAATCATCACGACAATGATGAGTTTATTATTCCTCAAGTGGAAAGTGTTCCAAGAAGACACCTGGTTCCCTTTTGTTGTTGTTTATTTGTAAATTTAAAAAATACAACTGGTATTACGGATATACATATACATATATATGTATATATAACTATATAACATAAAATTTGCCATTTTAATCATTTTTAAGTATACGATTCAATGGCATTTACAATGTTGTGCTACCATGGCCACCATCCATTACCAAAACTTTTCCATCGCCCCAGACCCTTTTCTGTCTGCCTCATCACTGTTCAGAGTGTCCCACCGGCCTGGTGCATCTTAGCTGGAATTGTGGTAGGAAAGGCACAGCACAGGAAGTGTGCACAAAAACCTGTGCCAATCAGCCACGCTCCTGAAGTAAGCTTTGCAGAGTCCCGCTGCACAAACAGACGAGGCTCTCTCTGCAGCCCCCCTGCAATTCGAGAAATAAGGAGCAGCCCCAGTGGGGGGGGGGAGGGGTGCCACGGTGGTCACGTGACAGCCCCCCCCCCCAGTAGTCTCAGGCCATAGTATTTAAGAGAAAGGAAAAAGTCTTGACCAGTGTAACATCCACGTTAAGGAATATCAAGTAAGCACCAATCAGGACGGCAGTCTGTCACTCCCACCTCATGCATATGCAAAAGGACACGCCACCAACGAACAATAATGCACCGGGCTTGTGGGAATGCTCTCACTTCAAGACATCAAAGACACTGCTACACACCTCCGTCTTTTTTATTCCCATTAGCTCACCCTTGTCGGGATGAAAAGGGCTCAGTGAATCAATGGCTTCTGTTGAACTGTTTATATATTTTTCGAGTCCTGATTAGGCCATTAGTCACCGAGCATTTGCACAGTCAACTACAGTCACTGAATTATGCAACTTCCCCGGAACGCACAGAGAGCATTTAAAGTGAGACCACAGTGCCAGGAAAATGTGAAATGGAGATTATCTGTCAGCGATGTGAAGACGTATGCACTTTAACACCAGATGAAATAGCTGCATGGCAGATAAAAAAGTTGGGGAGAAGAAAGACGAATGATGAACTACCAATGCCTACTCTTCTGAATACAGAAAAGCCTTGAAAACCTAAGTTACCCCGTGTGATAAGCAAATCCCCATAATGCCGTTTTTAATGCCATCTCTCCCCCTTTACTGTAGCTTCCTTAGAAGCCTCGATACAATCCAGCTTTCAGAGGTGAATCACAAGAACTGAACCTTGAATGGTCTCGACTGGCAGCTTGTCCTTCAGAGAACCCACCACACCTGTTAACACCTGTTATCTGAACCAGTTGAGCGTTAGGTCTAAAATGAAAATTCAACTTCCCCTTTCCTTCCTATAACCTGTGCTCATTTGGTCATTCCCAAGATCAGCAAGTACCATATAATCATATATCTGAGGATCTTCCATTCAAAGGAGTAAAGAATATCTACAGAAGAAGAAGAAGAAGAAAAGAACATATGGATGTGGCATTTAATTTCTTTTATCAAGACACTGAGTCATTTTCACACTGCCCATGATAAACCAATGACAAATATGAATGAAGGTTTTTCAAGAAAATTTGCAAGGGATCTGCTACTCGAAAACCTCCTCACAGGGAAATGGGAAATGATGGACCATTAAAAAAAGGATCAAAGCCTCGGCATTTACTGTACAAGTAATAACATCAGCAAGAACTATCCTCAGAGTGTTTTATGGTATTTTTCATGGCAAGCGTGTGACTTTTCATTCCGCTAATCCTCACTTTCCTACTTTCATTCATATACTTTACATGTATCTATTTGTTGAGTTATGTATTTTAGACAAACTTGAAATGACAGCTATTTTTAAGAAGCTGCCAGCCAGGGTCAGGAGAATTCTCAGAAACCCAGCCCAAGTTACTCTGGCATGAAAAGTCTTGACAGCCAAAACTAACCGAAAGTTGATGAGATCCAGGTTTCCAAAACACTAGAGAAAAGGCATCCTGTGCTTTCTTCCATCTAGCCATTTTATAAAGAAAAAGGCTACTTACCAAGAGGACTCCTTTTGTAATACAACCAACCACTTCCTCATTTGCTTATAGTGCAAATCTAGATGTTCCTAGGTCTGCCTCGCTTAAAGTAAGATGAAGCTTTCTTCACCTCTGTCCTGGGACACGGTTTGGGAGAGATATGGTGCCCAATGATTGAGCCAGCATACCAGAGGCGTCCAAGACAGCTGCTTTCTAAATTAACAGCCCTGAGTATCTCCAGTGACAGCCTTCCAAAACTAACTGTGGCTGTGAGGATAAAGAGGGCAGGTTCTCACCTCATGCCTTTACGGTTGTTTCAACTTTACACAGACACACATACACACACACCATGTACTCACTACCCTGCTGGAATTCAGAGCCCTCCCTCCTGCGGGACATAGAGCCCTCCTTAATATTCGTACAGTGAACACAGATGGTCAGGAGAACATTCCTCATTGGAGACCCAAAGAGCTGAGTCCTTTGTCTTCCATATTTTGGAGATTATATCCAAGGGGCTACTGGGCTACCTGAGAGTGTTTATGACAGACAGACTCTTGGATTGAGGCTTGGGACAAACAAACCTTTCACACTAGTCCTTCAAAACAGACAGTGCTCTGTTTGAATTTTTTGAACAGTGCCAGAGGGTTAGCTAGAATTTTTCTTCTTGGCGAACTGCAAAGTTCCTCTCTTCCTCTGCTCCCAGTTCTCCTTTCCCCTGAGATTTTATCTGGGCCCAAGCTGCAGTTGCTGAGGCCGGGCATGGGGGGTGCCAAGGAGCTGTCAACACCTCTGCTAGGAGAATGGGGCTGGCCTTTTTCTCTTGGTCCCTCCTCTGGTTAGGCCCAATGACAGAAAATGACCACTTTTTTCATCATTTATCTGTTATTCACACAAGAACACAGAGTAAACAAATGTAGTGCTTGGTTGATACACTGAAGGCATCTTCAGGGAACTTTAGAAGTCATCCCCCAAACCTAAGGGAAGTTTTTCACTCTATCTCCACAGTTTCTTCAAAGTGGGAGATGGTAGAGAGAAACAGCAACCTTTCTCAGCATTCACCTCTATTCCGTCGGTCGGCAAAGACCTTTGAAACTTGTTCTACGGCGAGCAAGCAGTAGCGGTTGGGGATGATCAAAACCCTATGCATCCCTCCCATTTTAAAACTGTCCTTGTTGGGTTTCTTGCTAGAGGCCCAGTTCTTTATTGGCTTGCTTTCCATTGACCAAAGACTACTTTTTCTAGGGACTTGTTGAAACTTAAGAGTTGGAAGTTGTTGGGGATTGAATCATGTCCCCCATAAAAAAACACATTGGAGTCATGTCCCCCGGGCCTGTGGATATGAGCCCACAGGACCTTTGAAGATGTCCTTATTAGTTAAGGTGTGGACTTGTGAATAAGGTCTTCAAAGATGCATTTACGTGACGCCAAATTGAATTAGAACAGTCCTGAATCCATATGACTGGAATCCTTATAAGCAAAGGAAATTTGGACACAGTCAATAGAAACCAGAAGTCAAAAGAAGCCAGAAGCCAGAAGAAGGCAGAGAAAGAGGTAGATCGCCATGGGACAGAGTCAGAGATACAAGCCAAGGAAGCCCAAGGTTTGTAGCAAATCAGCACCAGAAAGCTGGAGACTCCAGGAGAAAGCACAGCCTGTCACAACGTTGATTTTGTACTTCTTGCCTCCAAACCATGAACCAATAAATACCTATTATTTACGCCAAACCACTGTGTGGTATTTGCCAAAGCAGCCCTGGCAAAATAAGACAGAAGAGTTCTTAAATTAGTGATGGGTATAGCCCAAATAGCACTAAAGAGTGGGAGAAAATTCAAAGGTGATGGTGGAGTTATGCAGAGAAGGTAGGGTTTAACAAATTGAGTACGAGTGCTGAATCATTACACTGATACTTCTTTTAGTCTCCGGTACCTTAGAGCAGCTAGAAATAAAAACCTAAATGTTTGGAATTGTAACCCGTATCAAACTCTGTAATCTGTTACGCAACGAATTGTTGCGACGTATGTTGAAATTTATTGCTTTTATGTACATATGTTATTTAAAGAGAAGGAGGAGTGTAACACAGAATATAGGATTTAACAAATGAGTATGACTGCTGAATCATATTGATATTTCTGCTGGTCTCCAGTGTCTTGGAGCAGCTAGAAGAAAAAACGAAAAATCATAGAAGTGTAACCCAAACCAGACGTTAAAATTTGTTTTATAACTACTTGTTAAAATGTACTTGGAAACTTATTGTTTTTTTGTATACATGCCATATTTTACATTAAAAAAATAAAAATAATTAATTAATTAATTTAAAAATATTGGTTCATTGGCCCCTTGAATTGAAATCGCCTAAAAGCTACTGTAACACACTGCTCCCTAGGCAGCCGTGACTATCAACAGCCTTAGGTCTCACTGCCCCAGCCCTCACCTAACTCAGTAAAGGCCTGTTGCCTCCTTCCAGGGGCTTCTGAAACCACATTTGAAAACCACTGACATAACCCAACTTCCTCATTTCCTTAAGGCCCAGAGTCTGAAGTCAGGTAATCTGCCAAGGAGTATACAACAGTTAAGATCAGGCTTAGGAATTGCACAAAATTCCTGGTCTGCAAGACTAGTAACATTCTGGGAAAGCCTCAACAATTTAGTCTCTGCTAATAAGGACAATGTACCCTTAGCGAATACATAATCTAATTCCCTCAAATTTATTAAATAATCTATCAATTTTGAGAGCCTTATTAGCAAGTGTCTGCTTTCTTAAATGAGCAGTTAAAAAAAAAAGAGAATTATGGTTTCTTTCATTCACCTTCATATTCTTGAGGAAAGCCAAGGCCATGTCAATGAGCTCATCTATCTGTTAGCTTCTACAAATAACACCAACACACACACACCTTCCAACTTCTGGCCCCAGGAATGACTTATTAGGTGGGAAAAAATTTAAATGCTTTCATTGTTGTGTCAGGTCTGAAATAATTTTCACTACCACCCCTTGTTATGATCACTGCTACCATATAAATATTAGCTTACAACATATTTTGGTAATAAGCTATTCTAAAACGAAGGCTTCTGCCAAGTAACAATGGCACCAGCCCACCGCTTGGTATTTAGAATGAGTGTAGAGTGGGACCTTGGGTTTTCCCTTTTCTGGTGAGGAACAACCCAATGAGTAACTAGTTAGGGTACCTTTGGTAGTTCCCCCACCCACAGGCCATGAGGCATCTTGCACATTCTGAAAGGAATATACAATATTACTGCTGCACCCACACCACACACACACACACACACACACACACAGACACACGTACAGATACTCTCTCTTTCAAAGTCAACTTCTTATATAAAATTCAGTAGTACTCCCTGTTAGAATCTATAGAAGAAAAAGTACAATATGTTCTTAATGGCAAGAAGTATCAGGGGGCTATACTTGGTTCAATCTCAGTCTATATGGCTGACAAAATATCTACAGGTAATGAAAAAGAGGCTAGAATTTACATCGAAAACATTTAACAAAGGTAATGGAGGTCAAAACCAGTCCTGGTTTAAAGCAATCTGTTTTAATAACCTGTTTAAATGTACTGTTTAAAACAACCTTTAAGGGCGGCTGCCGTGGCTCAGCAGGCAGAGCTCCGACCTGCCGTGCTGGAGGTCTGGAGTTCGATCCCTGGGGCCTCCTGCCCATATGCAAATTAAAAAAAAAAAAATTAAAAAAAAAAAAAAACAACCTTTAAAGTGTTAAAGCCTAAAGCATTTGGTAAGCATTAGCAAACCCTTATACAAAACTACAATTTCAAAAAGTAAAGATACTGGACAAGAATGCTTGCCTGCCATGCCAGAGGACTCGGGTTCGATTACCGGTGCCTGCCCATGTAAAAAAAAAAAAAAAAAAAAGTAAAGATACTTAAAGTGTCTTTAAATAAGAAAAGTGTAAGTAAGAGAAATTATTTTCAGAGCAATGACCGTAGCTCTACCAATATACCAATATATTTATTTCTCACTTCTATTTTATATATAAACTTAAAAAATGGATTATTTCCAGAGACAAAAATTATAAATAATAATTAATAGAATTACATCTAATATTTATGAAATATTATTAAAAGAAGGCTTTCATTAAGATTTGCTTAATTGAAATGCTATATTTCTGAAGAATCCTCCATACATGCATGCAAATTCACGAAAATGCAAATTCAAACAAATTATGCAAAATAGATGGACTCTCGGCTTCTCGACACTATCTTACAGGGAGTGAGGGCTTCGGCAATAACATTTGCAAACATGCCTTGTTACACAGATTGCACATGATCGTCCTAAAGTATATTCTATAACACAGGAGTCTAAAATTTAAAAACCGTATCAGATTCTGAAGTTTATGACAGATCCTTCTGAACTTCAAATCCTATTAGAGAAAATATACTCTTTAAGTAGTCTCTCCAGAAATATGAAAAACAGAAGCCATTTCCAATCTGCTAATGCACCCATGATTTAGTGAATTATCATAACAGTGCTTGTCTTAATTAAACCAACAAGAAAGGTGCCCATCCAATATTCCAACAAACGGCCAAAATGTCCGATTGTAAATACTCAGCTCATTAGGGACTATCAAAAAGGCATGTAACACACAGAGCTTATGAAGATTATGCCAAAAAGGGGTGTTTATGTAGCAGGAATTACTTATGACACACGGGCTTCCCTAAAACAAAGATTCTTAGCCACTAGATCCACTCAACATTATACTTCAAGTTAGAAAGAGAAATGGTTAAATAATACATGCATATGGAGAGCCCCAATTTTCCATCAATAACAAGCAGTAAACCTTAAAGAGTATTTTTTTGATCTTAAGACTTTTTTAAGGCAAGATTCTTTAAAAATCTTACAAATATTTAAATATAACCTCTCCAGGCTTTTTTTTTTTAATACAGTTTCTTTAAGGATATAAACGGCGTGAATCAAATAAACAACAAATATTTACTGAGGAACTCCTATGTGGCTACAATTATGCTTCTACGCAAGTCCCACGAACTTTTGCATAGTCCTAAAATTATTTAACTTTAGAATGTATTTCAATAAATAATGCAGTCTTCCAAAATGTGCATAGGGGTGTAATTCCATCTGGTTTCTATGTTGACACTATAAACCTTGGATGGAATTACAATCTGAATGCGAACAATCAGAGTGCGCTACTCTATGTTGCTTGGAGAATCCAGGATGAACTCAACTTCTAAAATAATAACCACCAAGCCACTGGCATGTAATTACAACCAGGAAGCCAAGCTGTCTGCCGGCGAGTCCATGAGAGAACATTTCAACTGAAAGTACCATGTCAGCTCACTGCAGCAAAATTAAACTTTCTACTTTCATGAAGAGATGTCCAAAAGAGTCCAGCTCATAGGTTATTATGTATCAGGCAATGAGTCAAGGAGGTGAAAACAGCTGGGTATTACCAGTAAAATCTTAGAATCTGCTACTACCTACACCTAAAACTTAAAAGTACAGTATATTAAAAAAAAAAAACAGAAGGAAAATCATGCTCAAAAGAGTCCTATTAAATTGCTGGCATTTCTTCCCATTCTTTGGAACTAGCCTGACATTTATCGGCACAAACACAGCAAAATGCCTGTGCCTGCAAGAAGAAAAATAAAGATTTATCTAGAGAGATTAAACTCAGGGTTGTAGAAAAATGAACTTAGAAACAGACCCAGAATTTCCCTGAGAAAACAAAAGACAATGACACTATGAATCAGCGTTTTTCTCCACGCAGCCTGAAATAAAAGAAGAAACACACACACACATACCCAGAGGAGAGCAAGCACCCCAAGCAAAGAATGCAAAGACGCACTGACATTTAACCCATATACTTGTATTTAGGACACACATATTGCTTCCAGGACCTTTTCATGCCTTTATCATACCTAACTTTGTTTGGTACTTGCAGAGGTCACCAAAGCTCTGAAAATTCAGTATTGCCATAGCAACCAGAGGGAGACTAAAAAAAAAAAAAAAAAAAAAAAAAAATCCTCTGCCAGAAATCCTCACCAAACAAAACATAAGGAATAAAGAAATGGTATTTTCACATGGCCACTTTTAACACCTTCATGCTTCTGACTACCAGCAAAGGTACGGGATGTTCCGATGAAATCCAGTTCATCAAGGGGATTCAGGTGTCACTGGATGCCTGCAACCCTGAGAGCTGAGAGTTTACTATTCACATTAACTCTTTAGTTTAGTTTCCAACTCCAGGGATTTGTGTGCACGTATGATAGTGATCCCCTAAAGTAAAAAGGAGCCAGAGAGTAGGAGTAAGCAGTAGGAGAAAACAATACTGACAAATTCCCATGAATATAAGACATATCATTTAGGGGCTTTTCTTATACAATTTCTTGTTAAAAATAAATAAAACTAAGGCAACATCTGTCTTTAGGGGGCCATCCTCTCTGTATGTTGTGAAAGCACACTTGGTACAAGTAAAAAAAGAAATAATTCTGGAAATAGCTCTGATGTCACAAAAAAGAATAAATGGGGATGGGATTCGAAGTTCAACTCCTGAGGCAGCTACATGGAGACCAACTGCAGGAACTCTCAACACTTCCCTGATTGAGGTCTCTAACTCAATGACAGGCAAAACCCCTAACTCTTGGCCTTCTCCATGAAGCACCCAACTAAATTAAAAAAATGGCTAAGTACCTGCTGAACGTGATAGGCTGGACGCTTTCTGACAAGTTGTAACACCCTGTTGATGGAACAGAGCCAGTCTGACTCAAAACTGTAAGGATAATGGAGAAAAGAGAATTCTTTGTCTACTT
Source organism: Myrmecophaga tridactyla (assembly GCA_004026745.1). Classification (NCBI taxonomy): domain Eukaryota; kingdom Metazoa; phylum Chordata; class Mammalia; order Pilosa; family Myrmecophagidae; genus Myrmecophaga; species Myrmecophaga tridactyla. The sequence continues at coordinate 6,247 of PVIY010007545.1, read as the reverse complement.
CCCACAATATATTCTGGGTGACATCCAATTTGCTCTCTGCCCTGCTCTTTTATAAGTGGGCTTACCAAAAAGCAATGGCATTCTAAAACTATCAACAAAGTATTTTGTAATGTTGCATTTAGTATCTTAAGAGTCCTTCTGATACAGTGAATGAAGCTGAATGTGAGAATGACAGAGGGAGGAGGGTTGGGGGCACAAATGAAATTAAAAGGAAAGACACACAATAAAGACTGAGATGGTATGATCTGGGAATGCCTTGAGTGTACAATGATAGTGACTAAATGCACAAATTAAAAAATGTTTTTGCATGAGGAAGAACAAAGGAATGTCAATATTGCAGGGTGTTGAAAATAGATGGTAATTCATATTTTAAAACTTTAACTTACGAGTGAGACTAAAGCAAAAAATGTTTATTTGGTACAAAATTTGAATTTTGACTAGTGCATTTCCAAATATAACTTACGTGGACAGTTTAACTGAACACCGTATGTGCATGGAACCTTGAGTAGGGCATGAGATTTTGTAGGTCTGTCCAGAGTGATGCCCCGATAAATCCCAGAGTGATTTGAACAGTGAATAAAAGTATTTGCAAAGTCCCCTTGGGGGAATGATGAGAAAAGGGGGAAAATTCAACTTCCCCATGTAGAGAATTCCTGATATTCTCACAAGCAGTGGGGACAACCAAAGCAATAGGCGGAGCCCTCAATCTTGGGGTTTGTTCATATGAAACTTATCCCCGCAAAGGATAGGCTAAGCCTACTTAAAATTAGGCCTAAGGGTCACCCCCAGAGAACCTCTTTTGTCACTCAGATGTGGCCTCTCTCTCTCAGTCAACATGACAAGCAAACTCACTGCCCTCCCCCTCTCTACATGGGACAAGACTCCCAGGGGTATAAACCTTCCTGGCAATGTGGAACAGAAATCCTAGAATGAGCTGGGACTCAGCATCAAGGGATTGAGAAAACCTTCTCAATCAAAAGGGGGAAGAGAGAAATGAGACAAAATAAAGTTGTCAATGGCTGAGAGATTTCAAACAGAGTCGAGAGGCTATCCTGGAGGTTATTCTTACGCATTATATAGATATCACCTTTTTAGTTAAGTTGTATCGGAGAGGCTGGAGGGAAGTGCCTGAAAACACAGAGCTGTGTTCCAGTAGCCATGTTTCTTGATGATGATTGAATAATGATATAGCTTTCACAATGTGACTGTGTGATTGTGAAAACCTTGTGTCTGATGCTCCTTTTATCTACGGTATGGACAGATGAGTAAAACGTATGGATTAAAAATAAATAAATAATAGGGGGAATAAATGTTAAAATAAATTTAATAGATTGAAATGCTAGTGATCAATCAAAGGGCAGGGTAAGGGGTATGGTATGTATGAATTTTTTTTCTGTTGTCTTTTTATTTCTTTGATACAAATGTTCTAAGAAATGATCATGGTGATGAATACACAACTATGTGATGATATTGTGAGTTCCTGATTATATACCAAGGGTGGAATGATCATATGGTACGAATATTTGTGTTTGTATGTTGCTATGTTTAAAAAAATTAAAACAATTAAAAAAAGAGAGAGAGAGTCCTACTAATGACACTGCTGACAAACACCAAAAAGCTGGCCAGGTATCTCTTTTTTCTACTGAAAAGAAACCTGGAAACAGATATTCTTGGTGATAAAGGTGTGCTGTGTGTGTGTGTGTGTGTGTGTGTGTGTGTGTGTAAACTTACTACTTTTCCTATATGCAGTGGGAACTTCCTGTCTGGCATATTTTAGAGCAAAGCAAGACAATTAACACAGAACATGGGGGTCCAGCAGTGCTTTGGGACTGCGAGGCTTCAGTGTGCTGGTGTCGTAAGAAAGCAAGTTTGGCGCCTCGGGCTGTTCTCTCTAGAGAGGCAAGAAGGGGAAAGAAGGTAGCTTTGGTCGGCAATGAAATTTTTTTTTTACAAACTCAGAAGTAAATTTCCTCATTTGGAGTTTTTATTCCTACAGGAGCGATAGATCCAATAAAGAAAAAAATGGAATCGTTCAGCATACCTCTGGGAGCACTGAGAAATCCAAATTGCTTTTCATAAGTATCATTTGTGTTCTAAATGGATAACATCTAGGAGGATGAAGATGATGACGGTGAGGGGTGTGATCTCAGCAACCTGGCTTTCCACATCTGCATGGCCCGGGACTGCCATGTGTCCACTCAGAACCCAGCGACATGAAAGCGATGCATCCACATGACCAAGAGAAGAACAGCTCCAGCATTCTCTTCCACCTCTGACCGCTCTCTTCCGCTGGATCCTTACCGTTCCCAGGTAATTCACACCTTAGTGAATTTACAGCAGCTACAGTACTGTGTTAGAAGCCACAACACACTGTTATGTAAAACCAGCAGAGAGGACACCCAGCTTATAGGAAAATACATTTCCATTTATCGAAAAAAAAAACTGCACTCAACTTTTCAGGAACATATGAATCACAGAAACAGTGTTGGCAGGGACCCACGAAAACCATCCTATTTCAACTGCTTATACTAATAATGAGAAAGCTGAAGTACCAAGAGGCAGAGAAGGGAGAGTGACTTGCCCAGACAGTTACTCAACTCCACGCAAATTTAGTTAGCTCTGCCTCAAAGACCCAGCTCCCCAGCACCATATACTCTTTCTCACCCAACCCCTCCATAAACCAGGGTGGTGGAGTTCCAGCATGACCTGCCTCCGGCCCTGAAATCAATCACCTGATCTCATTTTAGGAAAGGACTTGGAATGAATGACAAAGCTCTGAAAACTGCAAGACAAAGGAAAAAGGGGGAAAGGATAAATGAGGCAATAAGAAGCGCATCCAAAAGCAACCTATTGCAGTGCATGCGAACACTCCTTGTACATTTCATTACATTTAAATGTGGGATGAAATAATGGGAGATGCATTCTGTGCTGATAAGGGTGTTTTTCTGGTTGGAATTTCTTTTTTACAGAAATGTCCCTTTGGGACCAGGTCCCAAATCATTGTTTGCTTCTGTCATGGTCATCATCCCACGTTGTGGCAATGCTCCCTGTGGGCAGCGACCCTCTCTGCCCTCTTCATAATTATTTCCCCTCTACCTAGACAGTGCAGGGCACAAAGCGAATGCTCGGTAAAAATTCACCAAAGCAGTGAAGATCCACTCCTGCTAGGAATGAAGAAGAATAACGCACAGTTTGGGACTGCATATGCAACATTAAATTTTTTCTGTAAGGAAAAATTGTTTAGATGCCTATCTAAAATTTAAAAGAACACTGAAATATTAAAAGATAGGGCATTTTTTGTATTTATAAAAAGTTAAGGTATGTTAAAAAGGCAAGGTAGCTACTATCAGTTAATAGTTTTAGAAACTTACAGCCTGAAGCACGATGTCCACATAAGCATGTTTAAGAGTGACAGATAAATGATCACTGAGGACATAGTCTGAACAAATAAATTAAAAATAAGCACATGTAGTTAGAAGAGAGTCGAAATGAAAGTCTGAGGCACTCGGGGAACAGACAAAATAAAAGTGATCATTGTGTCTTTTCTAATCAGCCGTATGTAGTTTACCTGATTGACCTGTTTGCAACCACTGAAACCAACTGTTCCCTTTGTACTTTTAGAGTCAAATCACTATCTTAGCAGCTATATCCCAGTGACAATTCAAGTATATGACAAATAACCTGGGTGATTATTTTGGATTCTCAGACAACTTGTTAATTCTCTAATGAAATAAGACTACAAATGCAGTTGAGCATAGGTAGGAACTGTAACGGCAATAAATGTAATGATAATATTTACCTATTTAAAAGACTCAAGAAAATTAAATCCAACAAATACACACACATTCACACAATGACAAATACACGCAAATAGTTTGTTCTTCAAAAAATTGTCATACGGTTTTAGCCACTGTGAATGCATCGCTGTCATCAGCATCAAGAACAACAGCAGCCACTATTTTTAAAAGTAAAGCATTAGGTACTTTACCTCATCTCATCCTTACATATTAGATATTGTATATTTTCAGTTTGGAGATGAGGAAATGAGGGTGAGCGAGGTGTCCAAGCTCTCAGATTGGCAGGTCTGAGTTTAAAACCTCAATCAGAAAGTGTGAGAGATCTGTCATCTCGTGACAGATCTTTACAATTAGGAAGGCACCTACAGATATGCCGCTGCCCATCTATTCAATATCGGTGTGTCTGCACTCCGAACGGCCATACAGTATAATGGTCAAGGGTGTGAGCTCTGAAACCCAAGGTCCTGAGTTCAAATGTAGCTAGCGTGCATGCCTCACCTCTCTGTGCTTGCATGCCTCGCCTCTCTGTGCTTGCATGCCTCGCCTCTCTGTGCTTGCATGCCTCGCCTCTCTGTGCTTGCATGCCTCGCCTCTCTGTGCTTGCATGCCTCACCTCTCTGTGCTTGCATGCCTCACCTTTCTGTGCTTCCATGTTTCACCTCTCTGTGCTCGCATGCCTCACCTTCTGTGCCTCAACTCCTCATCTGAAAAGTGGACATAAAATCATATCCAAAAAAATCATGATCTCCCTACTTCATTGGGCTATTGTGAGGATTAAATGGGTTAACAGACAACACATAGAATACAGTAGTCAATGAAAATGCTACTGCATATAAATGATTAGTGTCCTTTAGAATACAAAAAAAGGAACATTGGATTTAGAGTCAAATGGCCTTGGGCCCTTATATCCTGTGTGACCTTAAGCAAGCCACTTAAGCTTCCTGTAAAAATTGATGCCACCTGCCTTGCCCCCTTCCCAGGACAGTCTTGAGAAACAACCAGGGTACAACGATGTATGTGAAAGTGCTCTGGAAACCATAAAGCGCTGTATACTACCACTTGCCCGTGAATTATCATCAGCTTTCAACCTCTCAAAGCCAAAGGGGGACATCTTTATTAAATTCTCCATTCTCTCCTGCCTGTAGGTTTAACATTAAGGCTCATCCCAAAGCCTTGACACTACCTGCCCAGAATAACAGAACAAACGTTGGGTCACCCAGCACTCCTTTCACAAGGGACTCCATTAATACCTCCTAATGCACACCCACCGTGAGCAGGTAAGCGATGCTCCCCATGACCCTAAACCACTCCAAGACTCTGAAGTACCTTCAGGGAAAGATTAAATTATGTTCAGCCTACTTTATTATGAACTGTATTTAATCATATTCAAAATCTTTGAAAACTGGTGACCTAGGAAAAGCAAAGAGAGAAAGTCACCGGTTCTCTCATAACTGGAAACCTCTCCTCCCTGCCCCACCCCGCAATCAGATCCTTAAACTGAGTGTGCCGTGTAACACAGTCCAATCCAGGGGGCGGAGAAAGTGGGAATTCCGGCACACTAATTATGCAAAAGAAGTCTGCCCTGCATAATCTTCAAGGGGCACTAATATGCAGAAATATTAAAGTGAAAGTCTTGCAATAAAGAAAAATTTGAACTGTTCATTTCCCACACGTTTCAAGTACATTTCTGGCTTTGCTAAGAATGAATTGAAAGAGGTGAATAATAAATGTCATAGACCAACCATTCAATAGCTTATTATCGATATTTAGCAGTGTAAAAACAGATTAATACAATGAGTAATACTTAACATCACACCCCTTAGAGTGGGAGATGAACATTTTATTAGTTTCATCCCTTATTTTAAAGAAAGTATATGTCTGCCACCGAGTAAGATAACATTCATGAATAAAAAGTTATGCTGTACTGAAGTTGTAAAAGTATGGCTATTTGCCTTTATTTAAATTACTCCAATGCTCTTACATAATCCTTTCCAATCAAAAATGGGGCTGGGGGAGCAAATGTGTACTTTAACCACTACATCTCGGTGGTAGGAGAAAAGGATGGGTTTGCAGATTGTAATAATCCTCTCTCCAATGCAGGGCTCCCCTCTGGAGAGTTCCCGATGAGGGGTTCTCCCATCTCTGCTTGAAAATCTGAGGTGACACGGATTTCGTTACCTCATCATCAATTGGCCGGTTCTATTTTTAGACAGTTCAGATTGCTAGAACATTCTTCCTCAAGTGGCCTCTAATTCCCCTTACCATTAGCTTCCCTCCTTTTCACAGTTCTTAGTTCTGCCCTCTGAAGCCACCACTTGAGTGATTTCCCTTCCCACACAGCCCTCTGCTAGCCTCGCACATTTTATCATTTCAATAACAACCAGCCTCGACTCACATTTTTCAGTTACTCTATAAACCATGGTGGCTGTTCTGCATAAGCACCTCCCACC
>PVIY010007544.1:52308-81620 GCA_004026745.1 Myrmecophaga tridactyla | reverse complement strand
TGAATCACCTCATTTATTTTCCATAGTACCCTAGGAGGCCAGTCCTATTACTGTGCCCATTTTACGGATGCTCTTTTCTGCCCTGCTCTGTCTCCTGGGATGTTGACTTCAGCAGACTGCAGTGCCCTGGCTCCACTGGGCTCAGGATTAATAGAACATGGCTTTCCTGGGGAACATAATAGTTTTGAACTGGCACAGGAGACTCAATTCAAGTCATAATTCTCTCTCAGAATGTGCCTCTGTTTCCTGCCAGGAGCCTGGTACCCAGGCACACAGGGAAAATTCCTAATAGTGGGCACCCACAGTCTCCCAACCCGACCCTGCTGCGCCTACTCCAGGCCGGCCGTGGGAACAGGATGCCCAGCAGAGTGCTCGGAACCCGTAAAGCACACTATAAATGTAAGGTATTCACCCAGCTCTTTCTGACATTTCTCCCAAGAACAAGCAGGCCTCACCTTAGCAGCACCAATGGAAGTTCATTTGCTGTGCAGACGACTAAGATGCACAGACACCATTTGGTAGGTTTAAAACCAAGTGGAGGAGCCCACGTGCCGGCAAATGACAAGCGAATAACAGAAGGACACCGAGAGAACCGACAAGGCAGACCCTACACATCCACACATGAAGACTCCATCTGGAGTCCAACTCCACCTGGGCCCAACTCCAAGAAGTAATTCTTCCTTCTCCCCTTCATTTCATATTTCTTGAGCACCTATTATGCACCAGGTATTGTGCAGGGGTGAGGCTTACACCCGTGAGCGGGCAGGGGGCTCAGCCAGGGTCTGCGGTAGCCCAGGGGCCTTCCCGCACTCGTCCCCTGTCCTGGGTTCCACGTGATGCCGAAAGTGGAGCTGGGCTCAGAATGTCCCCAGACTCCCTTCTGACCAGCTCCAGCTCCATCTTTCCGTCCATCCTGCCCTTCTGTGAAAAAGCCTTTCTGGGTGTGTATTGTACGGACTTGAGGATGGAGGCATTTTCCATCTTCATATGCCACAGTCATAAACCCCTGCTGGCCAGGGAAGATTACAAGCCCAAATAAAGCTCACACAGGGCGCGGAAGCAGCCTCCAGCCTCTCCCACGGCCTCTGGAAAAAGGAGCAGGGACGACTGTGATACAGGAAACCTCAGCAGCCAGCTCTAGCCCCACAATCATCACCCCGAAGCTGCAGAGTCACTGAATCAAAGAAGAATTCAGAATTAAAATGAGCAGCGGGGCCCATCAAATCCATGGGAATCCCGAGCCAGGAAAAACTAAAGAATTGAGACTGAGTTATGATCGTAACGAGGGGCAGCAGATGCAGCGTGCCTTAGAATTTCCAGAACACTTTCACAACTGTGATCACACTTAGGGCTCCCCAAATCCTCTGAGACAGGCACTATTCTTAACCTCAGTTTATAGGTGAGGAAATCGAGGCTGGGAGAGGTGAGGTAATTCACACCAATCACCTTCAGCTGGTGAGAGGGGGCTCAGGGTGAGCCTAGGTTTTCTGATCTGCAAAATGGGATCACGCTGCTTGGCTTTTAGGGGCTTTTCAAGGGGTGAATGGGTGTAAAAACCCTCAATGCTGTGCCTTGGCACATCGTAGGAGCTCAACCAGGGTAGCTCCCTGTCTCTTTTCCAGCTCCTTTGTGCTACATGATCTCCTCCCCCCATCCTAATCACAAGTGTGATGAAGAAAATTTTTCTCAGTCTTACTTGCTAAGGCACCCAGGGGGAACTAGTCTGACACACACTTCCCACACCTGTCCTGAACAGTAAGGACACGGCGTTAAGCTGATGTGGTGTTTATATATTGCCTGGACTCCCTAAAATACCAGGGACCATTCTGTCCCTCAAATTCACCCCCAGCTGGGATACACCAAACCAGTTCAGCTGCTCTGCCCATCACAGGGCTACCAGGCTAAATTATAAATGCTCCCCTGCCCCAACAGTAGGAAACAAACTAAACACACTTGTTATTTGTGCATGAGATGTTTTGTTCACATCTCACTCATTCATTCATTCATTCCATAATTATTAAGGACCTCCTATGTCCCAAACATTGTTTTAAGGCAATGGGGATACAGCAGCAAACAACACAGGAAAAAAAACATCTCTGCCTTTGTGGAACTTGACAGGTTCTTGCAGGAGACCAATGAACAAGTCACAACATAAACAAGATAATACCTGAGAGTGATCCGGGAAGGAAACGGAACAGTTATGTGATGGTGGAGGCAGGAGGTGAGGGCTTGTAGACAATAGGTATTCGTTTTCTGCTTTAAAAGATGAGGATAGGGCCACGGTGGCTCAGCAGGCAAGAATGCTTGCCTGCCATGCCAGAGGACCCGGGTTCGTTTCCCGGTGCCTGCCCATGTTAAAAAAAAAAAAAAAAAAAGATGAGGATATAAGAGTTACTTCTGGAGGACCTCTGTTGTTGCTCAGATGTGGCGTCAGTCTCTCTAAGCCCAACTCCGCAAGTGAAATCATTGCCTTCCCCACTACATAGGACATAACATCCAGGGGTGAAAGTCTCCCTGGTGACGTGGGAGATGACAGGGATGAATCCAGACCTGGCACCATGGGACCAACAATTCCATCCTGACCAAATGGGGGAAAAAAAGTATAATTAATAAAGTATCAGTGGCAGAGAGAGTTCAAATGGAGTCGAGAGGCTACTCTGGAGGTTGCTCTTAGGCAAGCTTCAGTTAGACCTTGCTACCTATCATAACCTGCCAACCCCCAACAGGACTATTCCAGCCAATCCTAAAGAATACCTAGGGCAATATATAAGATTCCACAAGGGCTCCAGGCACTAGACTAACTTGCCAGGAACCTACAATCTCCAGATGGGTCCCTGGTCCAGATGAGCCCTGACACCTAGCCCAACTTCTCCAGAACATCAAAAAGTTCCATCTCCCTACCCTATATCAGTGACAGACTCTTTCAATGTCAAAAATTTAGAATTGCCACAGCCCAAACAACCCCAATGAGCGGTATGAAAAGATCAAAGGTGATGGTGGAGTTATATAGAGAAGATAGGAATTAACAAATGAATATGGATGCTGAATCATTACATTCTCTGTTAGTCTCCAGTATTATAGAGCAGCTAGAAGTAAAACCTAAAACTGTGAAATTGTAACCCATGTCAAACGCTGAAATATGTTCTACAACTAACTGTGGTGCTGTGCTTTGAAATTTATAGCTTTTTTGTATATATGTTATTGTTCACAAAAAAAAAAGAAGGAAAAAAAGTCAATTGTGACGATAAAAAAGTATTTCAGCCCTCTAGCCTCCTACATTCTGGAGCAGCTAGAAAGAAAAATATGAGAGGATTGTATGGTAGCCCATGACAAACTCTGGGATCTGTCCTGTAACTATGCATTGAAGAGTACTTCGAAAACTATTGCTTTTGTATTTCTTGGTTTTGTGTACATGTTATATTATACAATAAAAAAGTTAAAAAAAATAAAGATGAGGACATTAGCACTCCATCCCCCACCATACTTTTGTGTTATCATTTTAATATCATCTGGGTTTAAACATGCGCATTCTGTTCACATCTGTAATTCCCATTCGTTCTATATTTAAATGTTCACCACCAGTCTTTTATCGTAGCTTCTCCTTTCCTGGATTCGTTAACTGATTTGCCTCTAAACTAAATGCATTTTACTTCTTTTTTTTAATTAAAAAAAGTTTTAATCAGAAAAGTCTGCTTAAATTCAACATTAACTTGAGTTCTTAAAAACCTTTTAGGAAAATCAACAAGTTCAGAGAAAAGCAAACAGCTACTGACAAGCCTATGGTGGAAAAATACGTTGCATACTTAAACAAGCCACCCTTATGATTATCAAGCCCAACTCTGTATCAGTTTTGTTTTTCAAAAATAGGTTTCAAGACACCAAAGAAACCATCAAGATACTCTTCAGGAGTGAAAAAAAAAAATTACCAATGAAGTTTAAAGATATACCAAGAGCCAAATATGACCACACACATAAATAACTTATGTAGCACAAGCCAATCCCAGAAAACTAACATGGGGAGACCCCACTGAATGTAACATACATTAAGCATCTCACTTTTAAGCAGTCTTTTCAAGAAGGGCTCACAGATACTCTGTCCCCCAAGCTCAACCACCTTTGAGAATGTCTGTGTTGCATTTATACATAAACAATATCAACGCCTTGTATATGATTCTTGGCGAACGTATCCTCCTCTTTTGTCCCCTCGGAACCTTGTCAATGTTTGTCCATTATCATCTGGCGCTGGACGGGCAGAGCGTGAGACCAGCCTGACAGGTTTGCCACTGCAGGTCACATGCCCCCACTTTCCCTTTAGCCTTGGCATTGAGAATTCTGATCAGGTGTTTCTGGAACACAGCAGGTTGGTGCAACCAGCCAATTGAGTTCTTTCTTCATTTTCCTATGTTATCCCACTGAACACATCTTCTGTTTGACTGCCACTTTCCTCTTTTAGGAACATCCCTTACCTGGAATATCTGTGGTTCCTTTTATTCCAACAACTCCCCTCAATTGTTTCTCTCTCTCTTTTTTTATTTTTTTGTTCCAGCTGCATTCACTCTGGCCATCTTAAGTCCTTCCTTTCTGACATTTTCTATGATTTTAGCACCAGGATATTCTATTCCTAACTGCTCCTAATTTATTTATTAGCTCTTCAGTAATACTGCTTTGATCCTCATTTTTTTCCTTCCTTAGGTTTCCAATCTCCATTTTCATCTCATCCTGTGTTTTTTTTTTAATCTTCTGACTTTTGAGCTCTTGAATTAGAGTTCTTATTAAGTTGCTTTAGAGCATGAAGCTATCATGAGGAAATTTCATTAGCTTTTTCTTCCCCCAAAGGAAAGGCATAGATAGTTCTGAGTTATTTTTTACTTGAGCTTTTTTTAAAATGGATTTTTTTTCTAACATTACATTCCCAAAATTTTCAAACATACAGTGAAATAAAAAGACAGCTTTCAGTGGAATCATGAAATTGCCAATATGCGACCACCTTCAACTTATAAAAATAGCAATTTTCTATGTTTTGATCAAACATTATGAATGCTCAGTGAAATTCATATTTACACACATCTATTATTTTTATTTTTTAATTTTTTTAAACATAATAACAAACAACAAACATTCTTACCATATGATCATTCTTGGTGTACAATCAATAACTCACAATATCATCACACAGTTGTATATCCATCACCATGGTCATTTCTTAGAACATTTGCATCAATTCAGAAAAAGAAATAAAAGAAAAAAGAAAAAAAATTCATACAAACCATACCCCTTACCCCTCCCTCTCACTGACTGCTAGTATTTCCATCTACCCAATATATTTTAGCCTTTTTCCCCCTTATTTTTTTCTATACCCCTTATCACTCCCTTTCATTGATCACTAGCATTTCAATCTACTAAATTTATTTTAATATTTGTTCCCCCTATTTTTTACTCATTTTTAACCCCTATGTTTACTCATCTGTCCATACCACAGATAAAAGGAGCATCAGACATAAGGTTTTCACAATCACACAGTCACACTGTGAAAGCTATACCATTATACAATCATCTTCAAGAAACATGGCTACTGGAACACAGCTCTACATTTTCAGGCAGTTCCCTCCAGCCTCTCCATTACATCAGGAGATTACATCTTGACTAACAAGGTGATATCTACTTAATGTTTAAGAATAACCTCCAGGATAACCTCTCGACTGTTTGAAATCTCTCTGTCATTGATACTTTATTATATTGTCTCATTTCTCTCTTCCCCCTCTTGGTCTAGAAAGTTTTCTCAATCCCTTGATGCTGAGTCTCAGCTCATTCCAGGATCTCTGTCCCACATTGCAGGGAGGTCCACACCCCTGGGAGTCATGTCCCACATAGAGAGGTGGGGGGCAGTGAGTTTCCTTGTCTACACACATTTATTTTTTGCAAAAAGTCAGTTACCAGAATCATGACACATGCTCACATAGTTTCAGCATGCATTTATCCCATATAAAATCACAGTTCTAAATGGGATTCTTTATTAATTTATTCCTTCCTCCCCTCCATTTTTATTCCTCTCTCACTTTATTTCCTCCTTGAACGTGGCAGCATAATAGCCAGGCTGTCTTGTTTCGTGTCGTCAGTGTCTGAGAGGCTCTGCCTACTCTGATGTGGAGGGTGTGGACCCATGGACTCAGCCTCCCCTGAGCCTGGGGCCTGCCGCTGTCCCCTCCTGACCCCAGCACACAGTGCAATACCCGGGGGCCCCATCCCCTCTTCCCAAGCCTGAGGGGACTGCAGAAGGGGGCAAAGAGCTCAGGAGAGTCTGTGTGCGGTCCTTCTTGGAACATCCAAGCTTTGCTCTGTGGGCAACGAGGGGTGGGAACCAAATCCCCAGCACCGCAGCCCAGAGCCGTCTGTGCAGAGGATGGAAATAGGCAGAGGGGTGGAGGGGGGGCATTCCAGAACATTCTGCCCTTTACAGGAGTCATACCTTCTGCCGAAGCCCTTCTTTACCCCTTGCCCTGTTTTTTTGCCTACCTAACCTCTTTCAATCCTTCAAAGCTGAGCTGGGATGTCACCTCCACCAGGAAACCATCCATGTTCCCGCACCACTGGGTTAGGGGATTCTCCTCTGTGGCGAATTGAGTTGTATACTCCACAAAACAACAACGACCACAAAAACATGTTCTGGGCAGGCCATGTGGCTCAGAACGTCGCCTGCCATGCTGGAGACCCGGGTTCAATTGCCGGTGCCTGCCCATGCAAAAACAAAAAAACACGTCCTTAATCTTAATCCCATTCCTGTGGGTATGAACCCATTGTAAATTGGACCTTCTGAAGTTGTCATTTTCGGTTTAGTTTAGTTTAATGGATTGGGGTGGATGTTAATCCTATTATTGGAGGCTTATAAAGGGAAAGCCAGGAAAATTCCTGGGATATAAAAGAGAAAGAAGAAAGAGGAACAGAGATGCTTTGCTACCTTTTTCTAAGATTCCTAGTGAACCAAAATACATGCCAAGGTCATATTCCTGACGAGTAGAACACTCTTTCCTGCCTGCGTGTTTTATGAAGATGAGTTTGCTTATCAGGCTGCCTTCCTCAAGGAGTTCAAGGTTTTGAAGACTGAATCAAGGAAAATGAAGTTTTTGAGTTAATCAGATATCAAAGACTCAGCGGCTTCCAGGGGCCAAGCAGGCAGAATTCTGAAGCTGTTTGTCCGGGAATCGGGGATGGAATTGTTCTCTGCACCATGCAGAACATGTGGCCTTCTGTGAAGTCCTAGGATGAGTAAGGACCAGGCACAGATCCAGGAGAGAGGTCAGCAGGATGAGAACAAAGAAATTACCACTGACTGCTAGAGAATGAGGTCACTGGTAACTTAGAGGAACTGGGCAATAGGACTGGTGATGGCAGGTAATAGGGGTGGTATGGATTCAATTCAATCACTAGTTTGAGGGCACTTCTCTGCCGAGTCCTGGGCTGGACCCAACCAAAGCTCACAACATCCTCCCTTCTATCCCCTCAACCGGGGCTGTTTATGCCCCTTCTTGATCCTGTACAACCTTCAAAGCTGGCCCAAGTTTTCAGATTCTTCCTTCTCTGGGACCGCCTTGCTGAGTGCCATGAGCCCACCCCTCTCGGAACTCCAAGAATTATTTTAAATATTATAATGACAGTGGTCACAGCAACAACAACAAGATGCTTTACATTTGAATACTAGGAATTTTTCAGAGTTCCACCTTTGTTATACTGGTGCATCACAGATTATCAAAAGATAGTAAAAGATTAGTATCCTTCCTACCTAAAAAGAAAACAGAACAAGAAATCACTGAAGACTTGGAGGTCCAGAAAGTGTAAATGCTTTTTCCAAGACCATTCCTGAAGGGGGATCACTGTCTGAAACAGTGGCTACAATTACAAATATAAAGCAACTTCAGTGTTGGTAGAAAACTGGGAAGGAATGGAATATCTCTGCTGTTTAGGTTCTCACCGCCACAGTTCCTATAAGGTTAAGTTTATCTTGGAAACATGAATCCTGCCTGTTAGAACCATCTGATTTGCAATATCTAACCTCCCTATCTCCCATCTATGGTGGCATTCTGACCCATATCTGGTTCACTGGGGAAGAAGGAAAGCACCTGACTCTCCGATTAGAACAACGAGAATGTTGGTGGAAAGAAAGTGCTGGAAACGTTAGCCCCTGTGTTGGTGGCTCTGGTCATCTGAGGGAGAAAAGAAGAGGCACCAGATGGGCCCTCTCTCCTGGGGCTTTGGGAAGGAAGGATGGTCTGTGGGTCACTCCTTAGGCTTTGAAGTTGACCCCTGAGGTAGAGGGAAGAAAAGAGATCTAGACAAGCTTTGTCGATTAAATTGTGTCTCCCACAAAGACAAGTTCAAGTGTTAACTCACAGTCCCGTGGGTTTGGGCTCATATATAAATGCAATCTTTGAAGATCCTATTAGGATGAGATCAAATTGAGCCACGGTGGGCCTTAATCTGGTATTACTGAAGTTCTTACAAGCAAAGGAAGTTTGGACATAGTGATGCAGGCCACAGGGGGAGACAGAAAGAGACAGATCATCATATGATGGAGGCAGAGGTTGATTGCCAGCAAGCTGCCACCAGGATGCTACATATCTCAGAGAAAGCATGGCCTGCCAATACTTTGAGTTTGGACTTCTAGCCCACAAACTCTAGGCCAATAAATTCCCATTGTTTAAGCCAAAAAAGAGAGAGAGAGAGAAAGCCATGGGGAAGAGACAGAAGTCAAGGGGAACACAGAAGAAAAAGGAGAGGATATCACCATGTGATGGATGGGAAAGCCAAGGAACCTCAAGGATTACCAGCCAATATTACACTTCCAACCTTGGGAGTAAACAAGCTTTCCAACCTCTGAAACCATGAGACAATACATTTCTGTTGTTTAAGACAACCCATTGCGTGATATTTGTCATAGCAGCCTGACAAACTGAGACATGCTCAGCAGTCCTAAGAATTCTCCCCATCACCACCCTTAACACCCAGAAATGTAGTTGTTTAATTATTATCGATCTTCTTCTGTTCATCTATGGATATACTGGAGGCAGGGGCTGGGTCTAGCACTTGCCTAGCACCCAGAACATATAAATACCTGGAACATAATTCAAAATATGTTTTGCAGTAAATGAAAAAGCATATGGTGTCAAAGACCAAAGAAAGTGTGAAAAGATATTTGCAAGAGAAAACATCAATATATAACATGCATCAAGATTATACAAAGAAATAAACTGGGCTATAGTAACATTGAGAAGTTCTGTTCACCGAAAATATCATGAACAAAGTGAAGACACAAATCAAAGAGTGGAGAAGGTATTCACAAGACATACCCATAACATATATATTTTTAAAACCTCTTATAGCACAGTAATAAAACAAAATACAGACAACCCAATAGAAAAATGGGCAAAAGATTGGAGCTGACATTTCACAAAAGAGGAAATTCCACTTGCTAAGGAACCTCTAATAAGATGCTATGCAACATTTGTCATTAGGAAATGCAAGTTAAGGCCATAATGAGATGCCACCAACACCCATCTGAATGGCGAAAATTAAAAAGACCCAAGAGGACAAATACTGTTCAAACTGTAGAGCAAAAGAATTCTCATCCTTTGTAGAGGGAATGCAAAAGACCATTTGGGAAAGAGTTTCCATGAAAGCCAAACATTTGCATTTCCGTTGGACCAGCAATTCCGCTCCTAGGTGCAGCCCAACAGCTAAGTATATGTGCATTCATCTAAAGACATGGACTATTAAACAGAAGTGAAAATGAACCAACCACAAGAATATGCAAAAATACGTATATCCCACATATAATGTTGAGTGAAAGCAGCCAGAAGCAAAACACTAAATACTATATGATTCCATTTACATAAAGTGCCAAAACACACCAAACTAACCTATGCTGATGGAAGTCATGACAGTTTCTATGGTTGGGGGGGGGCTGGTGCTAACGACCAGGAAAAGGCGAGACGGCACCTCCTAGGGCCCTGGAGATGCTTCGAATCTTAATCTCAGTGATAGGCACATAGTGGCATGTACATTTGCAGTGAAGATCTGTGCCCTTTAATATACGTAAGCTATATTACAATTAAAAAATGTAAAAACCACAGGTAGAGCTAGCTGACAAAAATATTGTGCATGCATTATGGAATAAAACAAAAAAAAATGAGAAGAAGTTTAAACAAGATTCTGGCCAGTGGTCACCTGTGGGGAGGGAGGCAGAATGGGATGGAGTCAGAACACACAGGTAGATGTACTTATTAATAAGATTCCAATTATTAATTGGGTGGGCTGAGTGGTGAGTGAATGCATATTGCATTTATTTATACAAATGGTATAGTGGAGAAATACGGCCATTCATGAAAGTGACGTCATAAGCCATGAATTTCAGCAAATCCGTTCTGTTCACCTGATATCCTGGTTTGGGTGAGGCAGGTGGAAGAACTGGGCTCCCTGCAGCAGCCTTAGATGGGGTGTCTTGGCTACAGCTTGCCCCCTACCTCTTGGCAGCCACTTCCCCATGGTTAACCACAGCTTGACTTACTTATTTCCCATCTCTAGCCCATTGAGCCGGGAATGTCATCTGAGCCTATCTGAGATAGGCAGAGCTGTTGGGAATCGAAGTCAATTACCATTTTGTCTACAGCAAAGTAGTGAGCTCCTGACTTGTGCCCCAACTGCCCATCTGACTTCCTCACCTGGTACCCAGTGAGCATCTTAGGCTGAACACACACAAACCATACTCTTGAGCCTGACATATCCCACCCCCACTCCAAATCTTGCTTCTTCCCCATTCTCTCCCATCTGAGGTCAACATGCGCCCAAGGTTCCATGCTTCTTTCCCTTGCCCCTCTTAATCCTACAACCAATACCTCTTCAGATCCTGACAGTTCTACCACCAACATCAACCACAAATCTGCCTGCTCATCAAAGAACTTTCACAAATATATGGAGCTCAAACAATACACTCTTAAACAATCAGTGGGTCAAAAAGGAATTCTTAAGAGAAATCGGTAAATACCTCGTGACGAATGGAAATGAAAATACAGCATATCAGAATTTATGGGATGCAGCAAAGGCAGTGCTGAAAGGGAAATTTATTGCCCTAAATGCCTATATTGAAAAAAAAAAACAAGCAAAAATTAGTGATTTAACTGCTCACTTGAAGGAACTAGATAAAGAATAGCAAACTAACCCCAAGCAACAAGAAGAAGGGAAATAATAAATATTAAAGCAGAAATGCACAAACTGGAGAACAAAAAGACAATAGAATCAACAAAACCAAAGGCTTGTTCTTGGAGAAAATCAACGAAATTGATGGACTCTGTTATTTGTTTGTTAAGCTGCCAGAATGCAATATACCAGAAACGGAACAGCTTTTATAAAGGGAATTTATCATGTTACAAGCTTACAGTTTTAGTGCCGGGAAGATGTCCATACTAAGGCACCAATCAGAGCTTTCCCTCACTCGAGAAAGGCTGATGCTGTCTGGATCACCTCTGTCAGGTGGGAAGTCACGTGTCTGGCATTTACTGGTCCTTGTTTCAGCTTGTTGTTTCCACTTTTGATTCCAGTGGTTTCCTCTCTAAGCATCCGTGGGTCTTCACTTAGCTTCTCCAGGACACAACTCTAGGTTCTGGCTTTTTAAGCATCTCATGGGAAGGCACATGGCAACACCCGCTGGGCCCTGCATCTCCAAACATCTAGGTCTTGTGTTGGCTCTGTCAGCTCAAAAGCAACTGTTCTCCAAGTATCTGCCTCTGCTCTCAGGTTTCTCCAAAATGTTTCCCCTTTTAAAGGACTCCAGTAAAACTAATGAAGACCCAAGTCACATCTCCATCCAATCAAAAGGTCACCCACAAGTGGGCATGCCACATCTTCATGGAGCTGATCTCATCAAAAATGGTTTCCACCCCACAATACTGAATCAGGATTAAAGGACATGGATTTCTGGGGTACACAACACTTTTAAA
Source organism: Myrmecophaga tridactyla (assembly GCA_004026745.1). Lineage (NCBI taxonomy): Eukaryota > Metazoa > Chordata > Mammalia > Pilosa > Myrmecophagidae > Myrmecophaga > Myrmecophaga tridactyla. The sequence goes on along the minus strand of PVIY010007544.1, from coordinate 69,633 downwards.
CCAGCATAGGTCCCTAGATAGACTGATAAAGAAAAAAAAGAGAGGGTGCAATAAAAAAATTTTTTTTTAATCAGAAATGAGAGGGGGGTCAATTCCATGGATCCTAAAAATCACGAGAAGATATTATGCACAACTGTATATTAACAAACTAGATAACTTAGATGAAATGGAGAACATAGGAACTACTGACATTGACTCAAGAAGAAACAGAAGATCTTAACAAACCAATTACAAGTTAAGAGATTCAATCAATCATCAGAAATCTTCCTACAAAGAAAAGCCCAGGACCAGATGGCTTCACAGAGGAATTTTATCAAACATTTCAAAGAGAACTAACAAAAATCCTGCTCAAACTCTTACCAAAAATTGAGGAAATAGGAACACTACCTAACTCATTTTATGAAACTAACATCACTCTAATACCAAAACTGGGTAAAGACACTAAAGAAAGAAAAATTAAAGACCAATCTGCCTAATGAATATAGATGCAAAAATTCTCAAGAAATTTTAGCAAATCCAATCCAACGATGTATTAAAAGAATTACACATCACGACAAGTGGGGTTTATACCAGGAATGCAAGACAATATAAGAAAATGAATCAATATAATACAGTACGTTAGCAAATCAAAGGGGAAAAATCACATGATCATATCAACTGATGCTGAAAAAGCATTCGACAAAATGCAGCAATGCTTTTCTGATATAAACACTTCAAAAGGTAGGAATTGAAGGAACTTCCTCAATATCATAAAGGGCATTGTTTTAGTTTACTAAATATTGCTGAAATACAATATACCAGAAATGGGTTAGCTCTTACAAAGGGAACTTATTAAGTAAAATTTTACAATTCTAAGACCATGAGAATGTCCAAACTAAGGCATCCAAGGAAAGACCTTGACTCAGGAAAGGACCATCTGGTAAAGCACACGGCTGGCATCTTCTGTCCTTTGGCTTCTCATTTCAAACAGCTTCCCTGGGGGTGTTTTCTTTCTACATCTCCAAATGTCTGGGTCTCATGTTGGCTCTGACCAGTTTTACAAAATGCTTCCCTCTTCAAGGACTCCAGTAAGCTACCCCACCTTGAGTGGGTTGTTCACATCTCCATTGAAACAACTTAATCAAAAAGATCTCACCCAACAATATTGAATCAGGATTAAAGAACTTGGGCTTTTCTGGGGTACACAACAGTTTCAAACTGGCACAGACACATACGAAAACCCATAGCCAGCATCATTCTCAATGGTGAGAGATTGAAAGCATTCCCGTTAAGATCAGGAAGGAGACAAGGATGCCCATTGTCACCACTATTATTCAACATTGTATTAAATGTAGCTAGAACAATCAGGCAGGAGAAAGGAATAAAAGACATCCAAATAGGTGAGGAAGAAGTAAAACTTTCATTATTTGCAGATGACATGATCCTATACTTGGAAAATCCTGAGAACTCTAGCTACTTGAGGTAATAAACAAATTCCGGAAAGTGGCAGGATAAAAGATTAATGTACAAAAATCAGTTATGTTTCTATACACAGGTAATGACCTCACTGAGGAGCCAATCAAGGAAAAAATCCCATTCAAAATAATCACTAAAAAAATAAAGTATTTAGAAATAAACTGAGCCAGGGATGTAAAGGATCTGTACACAGAAAACTACAAAACACTGCTAAAAGAATTCAAAGAAGACCCTAATAGATGGAAAGATATTCCAGATTCATGGATAGGAAGGTTGAACATTGTTAAGATGTAAATTCTACCCAAATTGATCTACAGATTCAATGTAATAACAATTAAAATTCCAATAACCTATTTTGAAGACTTGGAAAAGCTAGTTATCAAATTTATTTGTAAGGGAAAGAGACATCAAATAGCTAATGATATCCTAAAAAAGAAGAGCAAAATGGGAGGACTAATATTTCCTGACTTTAAAGTTTACTATAAAGCCACAGTGGTCAAAACAGCATGGCACTGGCACAAAGATAGAAGTATTGATCAATGGAACCGAATAAAGAGTGTGAAAATTGACCATCAAATTTATGATCAATTAATCTTCACCAAGGTCTCCGAATCACTGAATTAGGACAGAACAGTCTTTTTAATAAATAGGCTTCAGAAAACTGGATATTAACAGCAAAAAGAATAAAAGAGGGCCCTATCTTACACTTTATACAAAAATAACTCAAAATGGATCATAAACCCCCTAGAAGAAAATATAGAGAAACATCTTTAAGAACTAGTAATAGGAGATAGCTTCTTGAACTTTACACCCAAAGCAACAAGCTACAAAAGTAAAAATAGATAAATGGGAACTCCTCAGAATCAAAAGCTCCGTGCCTCAAAGGAGTTTGTCAAAAAGATGAAGAGGCAGCCAACTCAATGGGAGAAAATATTTGGTAACCATATATCAGATAAAGGCTTGATATCCTGTGAATATAAAGAAATTATACAACTCAACAACAAAAGAACAAATGACCCAATTATAAAACGGGCAAAAGATATGAATAGACATTTTTCCAAAGAGCAAATACAAATGGCTCAAACGCACATGAAGAGATGCTCATTTTCATTGGCTATAAGGGAAATGCAGATCAGGACAATGAGATACCACCTCACACCTATAAGAATGACTGCTATTAAACAAACAGGAAACTATAAATGTTGGAGAGAATGTGGAGAAATTGGGATACTTATGTACTGCTGGTGGGAATGTATAATGGTGCAGCCACTATAGAAGACAGTCCGGCAATTCCTCAGAAAACTAAATCTCGAGTTGCTTTATGACCCAGCAATACCAATACTTGTTACATACCCAGAAGAGCTTAAAGCAGTGACATGAATAGACCATAGCACCACTATTCATAATTGCCAAAAGATGGAAACAATCCAAGTGCCCATCAATGGATGAGTGGATAAGCAAAATGTGGTAAACACACATGATGGAATATTATGCAGCAGTAAGATGAAATAAGGTCCTGAAGCACATGACAACATGTATGAACCTGGAGGATATAATGCTGAGTGAAATGAGCCAGACTCCAAAGGATAAATATAGTATGATTTCACTGTCAGGACTCTGGTAAAGAGAGCAAACTCCAAATCATACAGCCTAGGAAGAAAATCTGTCCTCATATATAGCAATGAACTAAGTATTGCATCTCTGCAACTAGAGTACACAATTTGTACTCATATATAGCAACGAACTAAGTACTGCATCTCTGGAACTAGAGTACGCAAATGACTTCACAAACAATGGCTTCCACATGTTTCACATTTTTAATACTGACCATTCATAATAAAGACTCTACAAAAGAGAAAAAATTTTTTCAAAAACAAATCTGGGTGGTGCAACGGTGGCTCAGCAGACAGCGTTCTCACCTGTCATGCCAGAGACCCAGGTTTCACTCCCAGTGCCTGCCCATGCCAAAAACAAACCCAAACAAAAAAAACCCCACAAATCTGTCTGCTTCTCCTTTCTCCAGAGCCACCACCCTGTCATCTCTCTTGGTCTCTGAGCTGGTCCTCCTCATGGGGACCATCTTAACTCCATCCCATGAAGCATTCTCTATTGAAGACTCTGAAAATGTCCCTATCCATTGCCAGCCTGCCAATATCTTCCCTTCATACTTAAATTCCAAAAGGCTCAGCATAACCTGGATCCATCTCCTGACACTGTCTCTAGCCACAACAGCCTCCTTGCTATTCCTCATGCGTTCCTGCCCTCGCGTCTTTGCATCTGCTGTTCCCTCTGCCCGACTCTCCCTCCTCAGAATTTTGCCAGAGCTTACCCTGCCCTGGACTGCTCAGACACTCCTCCCAGGAGGCTCTCTCGGACCACCATATCTCAACCAACCATCCCCTGTGTCTTAGTTTCCTGGTGCTGCAGAAACAAGCACCATAAATAGGGAGGTTCAAAACAAAAATTTAGTGTTTCTACTGCTGGGGGCCAAAATCAAAGTGTTGATTTTGAAGGAGTGTTGGGAAGGATCTGTTCCGTGCTGCTCTCCTGGCTTCTGGTGGTGGCCGGCAATCCTTGGGCTTCATGGCAGTCTCCCCAAGTGGGTCAATCTCTTCTCCCCTTTTTATTAGGGCACCAGTTATATTCCATTAGGGGCTGTGGTGTTTGGAGCTGTATGTACCCCAGAAACACATGTTCTTAAACCTAATCCATTCCTGTGGGTGTGAACCCATCGTAAGTAGGACCTTTTGATGAGGTGACTTCAGTTGAAGCATAACCCACCTCAATCAGGAGGATCTTTTTTAAAAATATTTTATTGATACATTTTCACACACATACATTCCATACACAGTGTACAATCAATGGCTCACACTATCATCATATAGTTGTGTATTCATCACCATGATCATTTTTTAGAACATTTGTGTCACTCCAGAAAAGAAAAAACTCATACATACCATACCTCCTTACCCCTTCCTCTCACTGACCACTAGTATTTCTGGCTACCCATTTTATTTTACCCTTTGTCCCCCCATTATTTATTTATAAGTTTGTTTGTTTTTATCCATATTTTTTTTACTCATCTGTCTATACCCTGAATTAAAAAAAGCATCGTGCACAAGTTTTCACAATCACACTGTCATACTGTAAAAATTACATCTTTATACAATTGTGTTCAAAATCAAGGCTATTAGAACACAGTTGAACAGTTTCAGGTACTTCCCTCCAGCCACTCCAATACACCATAACCAAAAAGGGATACCTATATAATGCATAAGAATAACCTCCAGGATAACCTCTCGACTGTTTGAACTCTCTCAGCCTCTGAAACTTTCTTTTGTCTCATTTCTCTCTTCCCCCTTTTGGTCTAGAAGGCTTTCTCAATCCCTTGAGGCCAGGTCCCAGCTCATCCCGTGATTTCTGTCCCACACTGCCAGGGAGATTTAGCCCCCTGGGAGTCATGTCCCACGTAGGAGGGAGGGCAGTGAGTCCACCTGCCATGTTGGCTTAGAGAGAGAGGCCACATCTGAGCAACAAGAGGTTCTCTGGGGGTGACTCTTAGGCATAATTTTAAGTAGGCATAGCCTATTCTTTGCAGGAATGTTTCAAAAGGGCGAATCCCAAGATCCAGGGCTCGGCCTATTGATTTGGTTGTCTCCATTGCTTGTGAGAATATCAGAAATTCTCCAAATGGGGAAGTTGAATATGTCCTCCTTTCTCCCCAGTCCCACGAGGGAAATTTGCAAATACTTTATTCACTATCCAAATTACTCTGGGATATATTGGGGTATCATACTAACCTGGACAAACCAATAAAATCTCATGCCTTATTCATGATTCCATGTACTTATGGTATTCAACTAAACTGACCACAGAAGTTAAATTAAGAAATGTACTACCCAAAATATAAATTTTGTACCCAATAAACATCTCTCCCTCTGGTCTCACATAGAAGTTGTAGTTTTAAAATATGGATGCTATCATCCTTCACCCAGTCTTCTGATATGCCTTAGTCCTATCCACATCAGCTTCATTCCTATCTCTACTCGAAATCTGATCACTTTTTCAACTTTTTAAACACTTCCAATCAGGAGGGTCTTAATCCTATTACCAGAGTCCTCTGTAAGAGAATGAGATTCAAACAGAAAGAAAGCCACTGAAGCAAGAGCTGAACATCAACAGAACCCGGAAATGAAGGGAGAGACCCAGAGATGCCGCCAATGTGTCTTGCCATGTGACAAGCCAAGGATTGCAAGCAGCCAGCCCCAGAATGCCACAATCTTCTGGGAGGAAAACACGGCTTTGATGATACCTTGATTTGGACTTTTTCCTAACCTCAAAATCATGAGCCAATAAATCCCAGTGTTTAACCCAATCCATTTCATGGTATTTGCCTGAGCAGCCTAGAAAACTAAAAGGAGGGTTCACCCTACCCCAGTATGATCTAAATTTAATTCTATGTGTAATAACCTTATTTCCAAATAAGTTCACATTCAGAGGTACTGGGGATTATGGCTTCAACACATCTTTGGGGGTGGGGTAAGATGCAATTCAATCCATTACTCTCCATCCATCCCCTCCAGTTTCTCTCTGTCCCATCACCCTGGTATGTTCTTTATAGCACTCACCTCCTTCTGAGGTGACCTTCTTATTTATTTGCTGCTTACTCCATTCACTCTCTCCCCCCTACAGCATAAGTGTCACAAGAAAGCAGCTCTTACTTGCTACTACTTCCCCAATATAAGTCTTGGCACATAGTGGGTATTTAAGAAACAGCTGAACTTTGAAATTCATGGTTGGAAAAGTATGTAGTGGTTTGGAACATACCAAAGCCCAGGAGGGAAGCCAGACAGGTGAATGAGCAAAACAAAACATGATGATTCATTACAAACAAACCAAGTATGGTACAGCCCCTTCATGCTTATTCCAACAGGTCAGCCTGAAGAATCATTTGTGGGAATAAATTCTCTACAATTTTAGAGATTCAAATGACTTCCCTGGAACACTCCTGTATTAGTTTGCAAGCTGCTGGGATGCAATATACCAAAACTGAAACAGTTTTTAAAAAGGGGAATTTAATAAGTTATAAGTTTACAGTTCTAAGCCTATAAAAATGACCAAACTAAGGCATCCAGGAAAAGATACCTTAATACAAGGAAGGCCAATGGGTTTGGAACAGCTCTGTCAGCTGAAAAGTTATGTGGCTGGCATGTGCTGGTCCCTTGCTCCTGGGCTCTGTTGCTTTCAGCCTCTGTTCCTGTGGTCACTCCTCACTTTGCTTCTCCAGGGCTGGCTTTCATCTTTTGGCTTGCCTTGGCTCTCTCCAGGTTCTGGCTTAGCATAATATCTCCTGGCAATGTCTACCGGACTCCAACATCTCCAAACATCCCTGTCTCTGTTATCTGCCTGTCAGCTCTGCCCTGAAGTTTCTTTCGGCTCTGTCATTTTTGGCTTTCTCCAAATGTTTCCTCTTTTAAAGGACTCCAGGAAGCTAATCAAGACCCACCTGGAATGGGTGGAGTCACATCTCCATCTAATCAAAAGGCCACACCCACAAGTGGACATGCCACATCTTCATGGAGATAATCCAACCAAAAGTTTCTAACCTACAATATTGAGTCAGGATTAAAAGAAGTGGCCACTCCTACAAGACCGGATGAGGATTAAAACACGGCTTTCCTGGGGTGCATAATAGATTCAAACCCACACAACTCTGTTCAGGGGGTCCCACCACTGCAGGACTGTGCCAATTCCAAAGGGCACACAGGCCCCTGCAATGGTCTGGCCACCAGTGTCCTCTCCACCCCAGACTCCAGAATGCCTCCCCAGCCCTGATCTCACTGTTCACACCTCCCCCAAAGACTGTAGTACTCTGGGCTGGCTGTTGGTGATCCTTGGTCCTGGGCTTCTCTGTCACATAGCAGCACATGTGGTGGCCTCTCCTGGACTCACCACGTGCATGTGAAATAGTATTAGTTTCATTAGTTTTTGTTATTTTTTGGAGGAGCTGAGCTAACATGTGTCAGAACTTTTTACCTGCAGGTGTCTGCTCTGGCTCTTTGACTTAATTATGTCATTTAGTCTTCACAATAACCTTGGCAAGAAGGTGTAGTTATCTCCAGTTTATAAATAAGAAAGTCGAGGCTCAGAAAGGTTATATAACCTGCCTGAGGTTGCACAGTACACATGTGGCTGAGGACCCCAATTAGGGTCATTGTAAGGCTGACCTGGGGCAGGGAGCAGGTGGGGTCTGTGGGGGTCCTGAAAGCAACTGGGAGTAATGTCTCCTCCTTCCCTTCCTAATTTGGTAAATCTGATGGAACTCAATTAAGGGAAATGCTGGTTCAGGAACAAAAGAACAAAGAACTCACTCCTAGGAAAACTTTTCTTGATCATCAGGTAATGAGACCTCCGCGACCGCAGGCATGAAAGCAGGGACCAGATTCTCACTTCTCTGGGCTGTGCGATTCATAACAAGCAGCAATCTGATGGATGTACCCTTGTTCTCCTGCACTTCTGTCTTGCCCATGGGCTGTGAGCTCCTTGGGAGTGGAGGTCACTCAGCCATTTAACAAACCTTTACTGTACCCTGAATGTGTGCCAGGTACTGTGCTAGACATTGAGGAGACACCAGGGAGCACAGCATACAAGGCCCCTACATTCTAGGGGTCTCTTTGGTCGGTTTCTCTGTCTCCACCATCCAGCCTTAGGTCACACCCACAGGCCCTGGGCACAGGTGAAAACGTTTGTTAAGTGAATCGTACCAGGAGCGTGTTTATAGATTCACAGCCTCTCCCCTTCCGCCAGACTTCTGAGACGATCGAACCTTCCAGAGCGACCATGCTCTCCACGTGGAATTCATTTGTCTCAAAGGCCTTGGGACTTCCCCTTCCACCACTGTGAGTACTGATGTCAGGGGGAGACGGGGAGACTACACCAGCGTGTTTCCTGAGGATCTCCGAATGCCCCCTCAGCTCCCTTGTAGACCTTCCACCCGCACCCTCTCCTTATGAGGGAAAATCAGAGCAGATGGTGTCCTGGCAATTTACCAAGAACTGGAGGCCGTGACACACATCCGCCTGCAGTTTCCAGAGGCCTGGCTCTATCCGTGTAAATTAGAATAATCTCCAGTCGGTGCTGGGACTTCTGGGGTGAACCTCCTCCTCCTCAAAGCTGAACACTGTTATCCCAGGGAATGAGCATGTGGCCTGGCAGCTCGGCGTCCCTGCCAGCTGGGCGGCCTGGAGTTTGGCCTTCCTTTCTCGGGCAGCCCAGGGAGGTGGATTCTCCTTCTCGAAGGTTCTTGAAACAGTGAGTGTGTGCATGAGTCGGATGGGAGTCCAGAGCTGAAGGTCCTCATGCCATCTGAGGATAAGGGTGTGTGTGCATGCTGGTGTGAAACTGTTATATATACCCAGAAAAGCCGTGTTTTAATCCTGATCCAATTCAATTTTTGGGAGCAGCCCTTTCTTTTAATACTAAATCAATACTGTGAGATGGAAACTTTTGAGTAGATTATCTCCATGGAGCTATGGCACGCCCAATTGTGGGTGTGACCTTTTATTTAGGTGGAGATGTGATTCCACTCATGCCAGGTGGGTCTTGATAAGTTTACTGGAGTCCTTTAAAAGAGGAAATGTAATGGGGAGAGCCAGAGACAACCGAGCTGACAGAAACTTCAGAGCAGGCACAGAGGCCGACACTTGGAGAACAGAGATACGAATGTCTGGAGAAGCATGGAGCCCAGCACACATCGCTATGAGATGCTAAGTAAACCAGAATCTGGAGAGAGCCAAGGGAAGCCAAGAGATGAAAGCCAGCTCTGGAGAAGCAAAGTGAGGAACCCCCACATGAACAGAGGCTGAAGGCAATGGAGCCCAGAGCAAAGGACCAGCAGATACCAGCCATGTGACATCCCAGCTGACAGAGGTGTTGTAGACCCATTGGCCTTCCTTGAATTAAGGTATCTTTTCCTGGATGCCTTAGTTTGGACATTTTAGAATGTCCTTAGAAGTGTAAACTTGTAACTTATTAAATGCCCCTTTTTAAAAGCTGTTCCAGTTCTGGTATATCACATTCTAGCAGGTTGCAAACTAATGCAGGGAGCTTCCCTCTACAAGAGCCTGCTGTGTTCCAGGCTCTTGAACCACATGCTGTCTCTTCAGATCCTCCCAGGTGAGGGGGTTGGTACCATAATCCCCATTTTACAGAAGGGGAAACTGAACGCTGGAAAGGTCAAACCACTCAGCTGAAGCTGCATAACTAGCATTTGACGGCCTGCCTGTCTCCAAGGTCTGTCTTCCTTCCCCAGGCTGTGCTGCCTCCTACTTGGGCAAGGGATTGGGGATCTGAGGCTCAGGCTGAAATGACCTGCTCAAAGTCACACGGTGAGCAAGTGACATTGCTGGGCCATGGCTCTCTGAGTCTTCTGCTGCAAGATAGTAAGTGAAGTCCCAATTATGTCATCCCCACTTTATTTCCATACTGGGAGACAGCAGGAGGGTGGGAGCCTTTTAAATTTCATTTCAGTTGCCCCAAGGAGTATGCTTTTTGATAGTGACTAAATAAGCATTCCTGATGAAGCTAATGCCACAGCATCCAGCGCTCGCCCACCCTCGCCAGAAGCCCATGGATTGTTCTTGGGCTGTTAGGAGGAGTAGACTTGGACTTGGGAAGCACCTGGCCACTGGGCTGCCAACATTAGAAATCCAATTTCTAATTACGCCGATTGGAAGACCCTTCCGTGTGGTCCCCAGAGAGGGGACAGAAACAGACCTGAGCTGCAAGGCAGAGCTCAGATTCAGGCGTAAGGAAGAGCAGGGAAGGGCATGGGGTGGGGCCCCCGCTGCTTGGGAATAACGTCTGGTTGCAAACTCCCAGGCTGAACTGGTCTGGAAGGAAGAACTAGGCCCAGCTTACAAGAGGATGCCGGCACAGATGTTAGAGGCCTCCGAATATGATCTGCCTCTGTGTATGTGTGCCAGGCATCTCTTGCAAGATGACCATTTAATTGGGCCCAGGGAAAGGAGCACATTGCAGGGAACTGCAGTACAGGCACATTTAATGTATGCTAATTTAATCATACTGCTGTGAGAGAGCAAGATTGAGAGCAAGAGAGAACAACTTAAGCAGTGGACACAATTTGCTTCCATTTCTCTTAACACATCCTTGCCCAAGGCAAGCGAGAGTTAGGGGTCAGGTGTGCTGGTCCCCTCGTGCTTCCTGGTCCAGTGTCCAGTATTTGGCAATGTTGGACGCAAGCTGGCTGCTTCATCTGGGCTCAGCCAAAGAGATGATCGTGTGTCCTGATGACAAATGGGTCTGAAGACACCAGGCTGCTGGACTGTACTTGATGCTTGGGAGGGCTCACTCCAACCCTGGAAGCTGCTACTCATGGGCAGTTCACACTGTTTTCATAAGGCAGTGATCTGGGTATGGATTTTGCCCATCTGATTCACCATGAACCAGCCTCCTACTTGGGTTTGATTCCAGCAGAATCAGGATGGGTCTTAATTCTATGACTGAAGGCCTTGTAGGGAAGGTTATAGAAAGAGAGAGAGAGTTGTCACAACCTGGATGTCAGAGGAGCCTGGAAGAGAAGGGAGAAGCTGAGAGAGGCTGCCATGGCATTACTCTCGGACAGAACAGTCAAGGGCCAAGGATTGCCAGCAGCTAGCCCTAGATGCCACAGTCTTCTGGGAGAAAGCAGATGACTCCCTGATTTTAGACTTCTAGCCTCGAAATCGTGAGCCAATAAATCCCCATTGCTTAAGCCAACCCACTGCATAGTATTTGTGTTTAACAACCAGGAAATCAAAACAGCAGGGCAAGTCCTGCTCACTCATAGGCCAGAGAGGTGGAAATGAGGTGGACATGGAAGTATGTTGAAAACCAGGGTTTGGCTCACTTGAACAGATTGGTTGGCTGTGGGAACAGTGGAGCCACTTGCTTTACTTGTGAATCTATGCGTTTGTTCCCTCACTCGAAACCCTTTACCCAGCCCCGGGCGCCGCACTGCGCTGCAGGCTGCGGGTACTATGAGGAAGAAGTCATACACCATGAATCTGATCAGGCAAGTGGACACATAAAGGAATCCATGTGAGGACGCATGAGGGACTATAGGGGAATTGAATCATGTCTACCACAAAGACATGTTCAAGTCTTGCCCTCTTTCTGTGGATGTGAACCACTTTGTAGTTGGACCTTGGAAGACGCTCTTGTTCGTGAAGGTGTGGACTCAATTGTGAATAGGCTCTTCGAAGATCCTGCTTAGACGAGGCCAAATTGAACCAGGCTGGGACTTACTTATGTGACTGGAGGCCTCGTAAGCAAAGGATATTTGGACCATGTCAGAAGAATCCAGAAGTCAGAAGAAGCCAGAGAGGAGAGAGAGGAGGCAGTCCTCCTGCCCCACCAGCATGCTTCTGACCCCAGGAGAAGGCATGGCCTTGTGGTCACTTTGACTTTTGATTTCTAATTTTCAAAATCATGTGACAGTAAATGCTCCTTGTTTAAGCCAATCCAGTGTTTATTTGTCATGGAAGCCCTGAAAAACTAAGACAGGGATTGAGCCAGAGGTATGTTTAAGAGGCTTAGACTCACAGGAGATCAAAGGAGGCACCTCAGAAGTGATTTTTTTTTTTTAATTTGCATATGGGCAGGAGGCACCAGGGATCGAACTCCAGACCTCCAGCATGGCAGGTCGGAGCTCTTCCTGCTGAGCCACGGCAGCCACCCACCTCAGAAGTGATTCTTGAGCCTGGATTGCTAGGGATGGATAGGAGTTCACTGGGTGGACAAGAAACAGTTGGAGGGAACAGCCTGTGTTGGAGGGAACAGCCTGTGCAAAGGGAGAAAGCACCATCCCGCTGATGCTTCAGTTCTGGACTTCTCCTAGCCTCAAACCATGAGCCAACAAACTTCCATTGTTTAAGCCAACCCACTGCATGGTCTTTGCTTTGGCAGCCAGAAAACTAAAACAGTCCCTGTTTTCAATTCTTTGGGATATATACTTGGGAGCGAGACTGCTGAGTCATACAGTAATTCTATGCCTAATTGTTTGAGGAACTGCTGAGCTATTTTTGATAGTAGTTGCACCATTTACATTCCCACTAGCAGTACATGAGGATTCCGATTATACCCCACATCTCGCTAACACTTGCTACTATCAGGCTTTTTGATTCTTGCCATCCTAGTGGGAGTGGAGCGGTATCTTATTGTGGTTTGGACTTGCATTTCCCCAATGACTAATGATGGTGAGCATCTTTTCATGTGCTGACTGGCCATTTATACATCTTCTTCAAAGAAATAGCTATTTAGATCTTTTGCCCATTTTTTAAATGTAATTTTATATTATTGAGTTTTAGCAGTTCTTTATATATTCTAGATACAAGTCTCTTTTTAGATACATGATTTGGATATATTTTCTCCCATTCTCTGGATTGTCTGTTCCCTTTATTGGTGGTGTCTTTTGATGCACAATCGTTTTTGGTTTTGATGAAATCCAATTTCTCCATTCTGATGCTTGTGCTTGTGGTGTCATATCTAAGAATCCTTTGCCAAATCCATGTTTTCTTCAAAGAGTTTTAAAGCTTTAGCTCTTACATTTAGGTCCTCGACCCATTTGGAGTTCATTTTTGCATACGGTGAGAGGTAGGAGTGCAGCCTCCCTGTTTTGCATGTAGCTTTCTAGTTGTCTCCGCACCATTTGTTGAAGAGAAGACTCTTGCCTGACTGAATGTCCTTGGCACCCGTGTGGAGAACAGCTGACCACAGTTACATGCTTTACTTCTATACTCTCAGGACCAGTCGCGATTTCCAAGGCTTTGTAGCTAACTTTTTTTTTTTTTTTTTTTTACTTTTAAATTTTTATTAGAGAAATTGTAGGTTTACAGAAATATGCACAAGTTACATAAATTACAGAGTTCCCATATACCACCGTATTATTAACACCTTGCATTAGTGTATTACATTAGTTATAATTCATAAAAGAACATTTTTATAATTATACATGAACTGTACCTCATCATTTACATAGGGTTCACATGTTGTACTGTTCTGTTTTTGTAAATTTCTATTCTAGTAACATGTATATGACCTACAGATTTCCCTTTTAAACACATTTACATATATAATTCAGTGCTGTTAATTACATTCACAATGCTGTGCTACCATCACCACCAACTATTATCCCAGTAGAAACTCTACAGTTTTAAGCATTAACTTCCCATTCCCTATTTCCCACCCCAAAATCAGTGAGATATACAACATTTATTCTATTGTATTTGGCTTACTTCACTCAACATGATGTCTTCAAAGTCATCTCTGTTGTTGTATGTATCAGAATTTCATCCCTTTTTACTGCTGAATTATATTCCATTGGGTGTGGTATATATATATATATTCTCCACATGTTGATGGATATTTGGGTTGTGTCCATCCTTTGGCAATTGTGGATAATCCTGTGGTGAGCATCAGTATGCAAATGTCTGCTTTCAGTTCTTTGGTGTATATACCTAGAAGTGGGATTGCCAAGTCATGTGACAATTCTATTCTTAACTTTCTGAGGAATGGCCAAACTCTCATCCACAGTAGCTGCACCATTTTACATTCCCACCAGCAGTGAGTGAGTGTTCCTGTTTCTCCACATCCTTGTAGCTAACTTTTGAAAATAATTATGAGTCTTCTAACATCGCTCTTCTCTTTCAGAGTTGTTTTGGCTTCTCTGGGTTCCTGGCAATTCCATATGAATTTCAGAATCCGTTTGTCACCCTCACCCTCAATCAATATGAACCCAAAGGCAAGGGTTTATCCGAGATTCCTTTAAACTTTATGTCCCTCACTTCGAGTCAAGCTTCCAGCCATAAAAGATCCTATTAACCCTGATCAAATCCAGTCAATCAGCACATTGAGTAATTTCCAGATGGTGAGTTAAAAGTGACCGCAGCTTTGCAATCCGCCCGCGTCCCTATGCGACCAGGTCCCCTGGCATGGAGCTGAGGACGTAAAGAGGAAGAGGATGCTGCCAGTGACCAGAAGGGAGGTAAATTAACACCTGGACCCATCTCAGGCGTGGCTCACTGTCCACCTGGCACCACATCCGGGCTCCAGGCACCTTCGGGGACTCCCCACTCCCCTCCCTTCCCTGCCAATCACAACCCAGCCTCGCGGAGCCTACCTCCTAAAAATGTGCTAACAGGTCCTGCCTCTATCCACAGCCCAGCTGGACTCTATCACCTCTTTCCTGGACCTCTCACAATCCCTTCTTGCCACTCCAGCTCTGTCTACCCTGCCCCTCCCCACAGCCTGTGGGTAAAATCAAGGCCTCTCTCCCCAGGTTGTGTCACTCCTCCTGGCTTTTGCTATTATGCTGATCCCCCTGCTAGAATGCCTTCTCCCCGGCCCCCCAAAGTAATCTGACAACCCCCCTTCTCATCTTTCCAGTCTCACTTCAGGGATTTTTTAAAAGTCCTTTGAGAACCACTCTCCTCCCCAGGTGCCAGCTAAGACCATTTTCAGCTCTGTGTCCCCAAAGTCACCTCCAGAAGCCTTTCTGGGGCACCAATAACTTAGTACACTGCACCCCACTTCCCTCTGTGCTGTACTGGCACTGCAGGGCAAGTGCTGGCTGGTCTTCGTCTCTGTGACCCTAAGTGACAGCACAGGGAGCATGTGGGCATCTGCGCTGGGACTCTTGGCCATGACCCCCTTGCTGAGTTTGGGGAACTTCTCTCCTCATGGTTCCTCCCCCTTCTAAAGTACAATCAGGGAACAAACGGGGACCGGTCTCTACCGACTGGGCGTGCCATGCAGGAAAGCCACTTGGGAGCCTGCAAAGTAAGGAAGCCGGCACTTCAGGGAAGCCGTCCAGGCATGGGGGCAGAGCGCAGCCGCACAGATGTCAGTTTTAGGAGCTGCTGGTGGAGCCACGCCAGTGTCCGATGGAACAGGGTTTCCACATAGAGGACTCAAAGTCTCATCTTGGGGTGCTGTTTCAAACTGTGCAGCCTGCAAGCCTCCTAGGTGGTTTGTAGCATCTGATAACCTCTAATAGCTTATATTGGGGCTTAAACAAGCAAGAGCAGATTCTGTAGCTTGCAGCTAAGCCCTATGCCTGACGCGACATCTATCAAACACTGGTCGAGTGAATGAATGAATGAATGAATGAATGAATGAAAGAAATCCTCATGTACTATGAGAACCTAATGCCTGAAAGAGCACGTGCCTCCTGAGTGCCGGAAACTTCCAATTCTAGTCAGGCCTGGCTGAAGCTGGAGAGGAGGCAGGTGTGGAGGGAGGTGAAAGGTTGGTGGGGGGAGGGGGGACTCAGCTCCTCATCTGCCATGTGGCAAGCAGAGAGAAGGTGACTCCTGACACATCCGTCACCTCCCCTCGTCGGAGGGGCGGACAGCGTGGCTTCCGTCACCGGGAGACAATCCTAGAGGCAGGGGCTCAGACACCCAGCACACAAGACAGGGAGACAGAGAAAGGAAGTAGGAAGGAAGCCCTCCTCCTGGAATGAAAGCGATGTCAAAACAAAACCAGTATGCTTGACTCGCGAGCCTGCCCAGAGGATGCAGCGGGCTGCACGCTCGAAGCCTGATAAAATCAAGAAGGATACACCAATTAAATGACTGGGGATCATCGGCTCACAACCAAAATAACCACCACTGGGCCTGTGCACCAGCAGCCCCAGTCCAATTTCCAGTTTCCAGCCTGACCGCGATGGGCCTCTAGGGATGGCTTCATAATCTTAAAAATCATCCTCAAACTCCCACAAGAAAGTAAAGGAGGAGAGCGAGATTCTTTTTTATAAAATAAGAAATTAAGCCCAAATCGCTGCAGTCATAATTAGCTAGGAAGAGAGCATTTGTGCATCAGGGAACTTAAGTAAAATATGCCTCTTTGGGGACTGGGGAGAGGGAGGTAAAGTTATACAGAAAATTTTAAATAAAATAAAAGATACTATAAAATGTGCTCAGCACTGATGATAAGGTGAAGGAATTCAGAAAAGGCAGAGAAACAACAACCAGATTCCCCAGGCCCCTCCCCATAGGCTGGGCGAAGATCGGCAAATTCAGATTGTTTTCATTGATCCTGCCTGCCTCAGTTTCCCGGGGTTGCTGTAACAAAGTACCACAAAGTGTAGAAATCTGTTCTCTCACAGTTCTGGGGCGAGAAATCCGAAATCAAGGTGTCAGCAGGGCTGCACTCCCTCTGAAACCTGTAGGGGCGAACCCTTCTTTGCTTCTTCCAGCTTCTGGTACTGGCTGACAGCCCTTGGCCTACCTCTGCTAGCAGCCGCACCATTATTCCAGCCTTCGCCTCCTGCAGCTTCACTCAGCCATCTGCATCCCAGAGACTACTGTCTCTCTTCCCCTTCTAATGACACCAGATATAATGGATAGAGGGTCACCCTTCTCCAGCTTGGCCTCATCTTCTTTTCTTTTCTTTTTTTTTTCAATTGTGAAATATGTATTAAAAAGCAATAAATTTCAAAGTACATTTTTTTTTTAACATGGGCAGGCACCAGGAATCGAACCCAGGTCCTCTGGCATGGCAGGTGAGCATTCTTGCCTGCTGAGCCACCGCAGCTCGCCCTCAAAGTACATTTTAACAAGCAGTTATAAAACAGATTTCAAAGTTTGGTATGGGTCACAGTTCCTCAATGTCAAGTTTTTCCTTCTAGCTGCTGTAAGACACTGGAGACTAAAAGAAATATCAATATGATGATTCAGCAGTCATATGCATTTATTAAATTCTATCTTCTCTGTTATAACTCCACGTTCTCCTTCAATCTTTCTCCAAAACTTTAGGGGTATTAGGGCTATGCCCATTCTAACTTTTTCATGTTGGAAAGGGCTGTCAATA
>PVIY010007544.1:0-52208 GCA_004026745.1 Myrmecophaga tridactyla | reverse complement strand
GGCCTCCAAACCAAATTGCTGTTTGGCTCTCATGGCCAAAGCTTGTTTTCTTAACGATTCCTAAATGTCCCGATGCCGTTTCCAGGGGACTGTACCCTTGAACTAGCAGGGCCACACCCCGGGGCTAGGCAGGCCTTGGAGAGAAACTCTATCCAATTTCTCCTGGAGACACATGGGCATATCCTTCGGACATTCTAGGAATCTATCCAAAGGACATGATCATTGCATGAAGATGCAATGTTTAATTTGTAATTGAAAAAATATACTGGCAATGAGCAACTGCTCGACAGTAGGTTTTAAAGACATCATAAAGTCATACACACAATTTGGGAAATTACACAGCCACTCAGAGTGACGTTCTTGAACAACAATTCCCAAATGGGTGTTCCATGTGACATCCCCCCCACCATGAGAAACACACAACTCAAACACATTTAGGACATGCTACCCAGCAGGAGAAAGAAGACACTCAGAAGGGGTCACTGAAGGGAACTCCAGGAAGGGACAACTTACAGAGGTGTGGGCAGGGCTCGGGGAGCCGGCCAGAGGCTGAAGGTAGCACCTGGGAGGGTGAAAGCGGGGAACTGTCACTTGCCCCCAATCCTGGGGTGCGAGTAAGGGAGTGGTCACTGGAACCCAGAAAGGACTGATGGTGAAAGCCATGCAACTGGGCACGCAGCTTGGGGAGAGGGACAAAGCCGCAGCCCAGCCCTGGTGAAACAGGAATGAAACCTCAACTTCTCTCTACTCTGCCCATACATCTCTGGTGGGTCCCTTCCAGTGGTGAACCCCATGGGAAGCCAGAGGGCACAGAGCCCGGGGGTAATGTCATAGAGGTCACTTAAACAGAGAGGCGAAGCAGACAGTAGGTCCAGATGGACAAACAGACATATCCATCGCCAGAAATGCACTCTCTTCCCCTTGGGGAAACCCAAATGCACATTTGTCAGTAGATTAAAGATACATGCTTAACTTACTTTAACTCGATCCATTTCCAGTCAGTGACCTTTTCTCCTAGTAGCTCTGGGTAAAACTGACAGTGAATATTTAATATTGCAGGACAGACATACAATTAAATAGGAGAAAGGAACAAATTACAAAATGTAGATGACCACGTGAGTTTAATTTTGTGGTGACCAAGGAGATGAGAAGTCTAGAAGGAAATTCTTCCAACTATGAAGGAGAACAAAGAAAATGTTTCTTTTATGCCTAGTGCTTTTCCTTATTTTTCCAAATAAACAGAGAGAAGAGAGCATGACTCCGTTTCTGCTTTTTGTTCGGTTTCGTTTTACAGTTCGACGAATTTCTACTAATTTTACCAAGTGGTGTGAGCATCACCACAAATGAGTTTTAAAACATTTTTCTTCCCCCAATAGGGGATCTATGTCCATTTATGGTTCATCTCAATTCCTATCCCCAGCCCCTGGCAACGATTCATCTGTTTTTGTCTCGATGGGTTTGCCTGTCCTGGACATTTCATATAAATGAATCCTATAACACATGGCCTTTTGTGGCCAATTTCTTTCACTTAGCATCATGTCTTCAAGGTCCACCCATGTTGTAGCATGTGTCAGAATGTCATTCTTTTTTATGGCTGAATAATATTTCACTATATGGAGAGGCCATATTTTTGTCTATCTGTTCACACCACTTTCCAGAGTTTTCCACTTAGCAGCTCCTGAGAGGGGCCCACTCTACAGAAGCAGGTGAGAACAGGGTCGGCTCTACACCCACATTAGACCTGACTGGCTCCAGATTTTCCCAGCTTCTGTTCCAGCCCCACTTCAATTTTTTTGTGCCTCATCGCTGCTCTTTACTTAATATTTTCCTTTGAAATCGCTCACGTATTAAATTAAATGCATTTATTTGTGCATTTATTTATTTAATTTTTTTTTTGGGGGGGGTGCATGGTCCGGGAATCAAACCCGCATCTCCTGCATGGAAGGCAGGTATTCTAACCACCGAACTACACGTGCACCCAAATACATTTATTTTTTAAATAGTATTCCTACATTCAGGATACAGGGGTAAGGAAGACATTGCCAGTATTTTAGAACTTCACCTACTCTTTGAGAACAAAAGCAGAGAGGTTTATTATGTCCAGAACCCAAATTTTCTGTAGCTCATAATCTAACTCAACCTGTCTGGAGAGATGATTTAAACAATCCAGACACATGGAGTCCAGAATAAGAATGAGGGCCTTTAATCTTGTATAACTTAATATAATTCCTGGACTATATTATGCAGATAATCAAAAAGTATTGGCAAAGTCCCTTGAGGGATGAGAGAAGAATCACGGAACTATTAAACTTTACCCCAGGGAAACCCGGGATACTGTGCCAAACATTAGGGGCACCTAAATCAATAGGCCAAGCCCTTGCTCTTGAGGCTTGCTGTTGTGAAGCTTACGAATGTAGCGGAAAAGTTTAGCCTACCTATAGGTATGCCTGAGAGTCACCTCTGGAGGACCTCTGTTGTTGCTCATATATTGCCTCTCTCTCTCTCTAAGCCCAACTCTGCAAGTGAAACCGTTGCCCTCCCCTCTACGTGGGACATGACATCCAGGGGTGAAAGCCTCCCTAGTGGCATGGGAGATGAGCCTGGTCCTGGCATCATGGGATCAACAATTCCATCCTGACCAAAAGCGGGGAAAGAAATGTAATTAATAAAGTATCAGTGGCAAAGAGAGTTCAAATAGAGTCGAGAGGCTACTCTGGAGGTTGCTCTTATGCAAACTTCAGTTAGACATTGCTACCTACCGTAACTTGTCAAACCCCAACCAAAACCATTCCAGTCAATCCTAAAAAACACCTAGGGCGATATATAAGATTCCACAAGGGTTCCATGCACTAGGGTAACTTTCCAGAAACCTACAGCCTCTAGATGGGTCCCTGGACCAGATAAGTCCTGAAACCTAGGGGGTCCAGGCTCTCCAGAACATTAGTTAGTTTCATCCCCCTACCCCATATTATCGACAGCCCCTTCCAACATGAAAAAGTTATAATGGGCATAGCCCATATACCCCTAAAGAGTGGGAGAAAGATCAAAAGTGAGGGTGGAGTTATAGCAAGAAGGTAGGTTTAACAAATGAGTATGTTTGTTGAATCGCTATGCTGACATTTCTTTTAGCCTCCAATACCTTAGAGCAGCTAGAAATAAAAACCTAAAAGTGTGGATAGCAAACTCTGAAATCTGTTCCACAACTAAATTGTTGCAATGTACTTTGAAATTTATTTCTTTTATGTATATACGTTCATATGTATATATGTTATTTAAAGAGAAGGAGGACTATAATAGAAAAGACAGGATTTAACAAATGACTATGGCTGCTGAATCATTATATTGGTATTTCTTCCGGTCTCCAGTGTTTTGGAGTAGCTAGAAGAAAAAACGAAATATTGTGGAACTGTAACCACACCAAACTTTTAAACTCTGTTCTATAACTACTTGTTAAAATATACATGGGAATTTATTGCTTTTTTGTATATATGGTATATTTCACAATTTTAAAAAAAACATTAAAAAATGGATGTGGCATATTATCGACAATCTCTTCAACGTGAAAAAACTAGAATAGGCACAGCCCAAATACCCCTAAAGAGTAGGAGAAAGATCACAGGTGATGGTGGAGTTATATAGAGAAGGGAGGGTTTAACAAATGAGTGCTGAATCATTATGCTGATATTTCTTTTTTGTCTCCAGTATCTTACAGCAGCTGGAAGTTAAAACCTAAAATTATGGAACTGTAACTCATACCAAACTCTGAAATTTGTCCTACAACTAACTGTTGTGATGTGCTTTGAAATTCATTGCTTTTTCTGTATATATGTTATTTCTCACACAAAAAAAGAAAAAAGTCAATGGTGATGATAAATGCACAGCTACATGCTGATATCGTGAACCACTGATGATATACTTTGGATGATGACATGGTATGTGAATATATAATATATGTCAATAAAATTTTAAAATTTAAAATAATAATGATACTATTCCTATTTATTCAACTTCCCACTTTCAGTGTAACAATATTATCTCTCGACCAGAAGAAGAAAGAACCCTAGCAATAAATACCATGAAAATAAACAACAGCATTACATCCTGGCTAAGCCCTTAGCTGTTCCATGCCGAGACCGGGCTTTGGAAGAAGCACAGGCGCCAAACTGAGTGGCGCTAAGCCTTTCCCCTTCACAGCACCAGGAGGGGTGGGGAAAAAACTGAAGTAGAGTAACCTTCTCACATGGGGTCTGAAACCTGTTTAAAAAGAACTACGCTGGGGTGCGAGGATGGTTCAGCGGTAGAATTCTTACCTGCCAAGCAGGAGGCGCGGGTTCGATTCCCGGCCCACGCACTTCCCAAACACACACACGAAAAACCAACCAACCAAAGATGCAGCAAACGGGGGCTGCGATAACGGGATACCCACATGGAAAAAGAACAAAATGTGACCCCTGCCATACAGCATACACACAGACACACAAAAAAGCACTCCAGTCACTCACTCACCACCTACAGTGGGGGTGTGGCCTCTGCTTTTTTCCTTTAACCTTTATATTTTGAAATAATTTCAAAAGTACAGGACGGGTGCAAATGTAATACAAACCCACACAGAAAACTCCAACATCTACCTCCACCCCAGATACTCAGATCCACCAGTTCCAACGTTTTGCCACTCTGTATCATCCTTTCCAGCCACACCCATCTGCCTGCCAATCTATTGATCTATTTTCTAAACACTTGAAAATGCTCCATGAACCTTGAACACATGTACATTTCCTAAGAACCAGGATATTCGCTTCTGTAACCACCTTAGTGCAGTTATCAAGTTCAGGAAACTGAACACTGATATAAAAGCTCACCACATGCATTCCAATTTTTCTCTTGTCCCAAAAATTTCCTTTTGAGCCACTTCGGTTTTTTCTTCATTAGAGAAGTTGCAGATTTACAGGATTCCCGTTATTACCACCCAACCACCAATACCTTACGTTGGTGTGGCACATTTGTTACAACTGATGGCAGCATTTTTTTTTTTTTTTTTTTTGCATGGGCAGGCACCGGGAATCCAACCCGGGTCTCCGGCATGGCAGGCGAGAACTCTGCCTGCTGAGCCACCGTGTCCGGCCCTATGATGACAGCACATTTTAATAACTGTACTACATATATATTTATAATATTGATTATCACCCAAAGTTTAAGTTAGAGTTCACCGTTTGCTTAGTTAAATTCCATGGATTTTTGAACGTTTTTATTCTGTTACTATATAGAAAGCCTAACATTTCCCCTTTTAATCATATCCAGTTGTATATTTCAGGGCTGTTAATTGCATTCACAATGTTTTGCCACCATCACCATCATCCATTACCAAAACATTTCCCTTATTCCAAATAGGAGGTCTGTACATTTTAAGCATTCACTTTCTATTCCCTATCCACACCCCGTCCCCTGGTGACTTATATTCTACATAACTGACCCTATGAGTTTATTTATTCTAATTACTTTAAAACAGGGGGCTCACCCAGTATCTGTCCTGGCTTATTTCACCCTTGATGACTGCAAGGCACATCCATGTTATTGCCTGTATCAGCACTTCATTCCTTTTTAAGCTGAATGATATTCCAGCATATCTAGATAAATAAGTAGATAGAGAGGGAGTGTTCTAGTTTGCTAGCTGCTGGAATGCAACACACTGGAGACAGATTGGCTTTTAATAAAAGGGGATTTATTTTGTTAGTTCTTCAGAGGAAAGACAGCTAACTTTCCACTGAGGTTCTTTCTTACGTGAGAAGGCACGAGATGGTCTCTGCTGGCCTTCTCTCCAGGCCCCTGGGTTCCAACAACTTTCCCTGGGGTGATTTCTTTCTGCATCTCCAAAGGCCTGGGCTGAGCTGCAAGTGCTGAGAAGAGGTATGCTGAGCTGCTTGGGCTGTGCTACGTTGCGCTCTCTCATTTAAGCACCAGCCAATTAAGTCAAACGTCATTCATTGCAGCAGGCACATCTCCTAGCGGACTGCAGATGTAATGAGCAACAGATGAGGTTCACGTACCATTGGCTCATGTCCACAGCAACAGAACTAGGTGCCTTCACCTGGCCAAGTTGACAACTGAATCTAACTACCACAGGGAGAGAGGTAGAGAGATAGATGGACGGATGTTTTGTTTATCCATTCCTCTGTTGATGGACACTGGGTTTGCTTCCATCTTTTGGAAATTGTGAATAAGGTAGCTATGGACATTGGTATGTTCTCCATTATTAGATCCAATGCAGGAACATCTATTTTATTTAATTGCCATCCTCTCTTTAGTCATTTGTTCTCTCTCTCTCGCTTTTTAAATTTCATTATGGAAACATATGAGCAACACAAACATTCCCATCTCAGCCATTTCCAGGCACACCATTTCCTGGGATGAGTCCCATAAGCTATGTGGCAGTACCCTCACCACCTCCCATTTCCAGAACTTTCCCCTCAGCCTAAACAGAAACCTAACACCACTATGCATTAACTGCCTGTTCTCCCTCACCCACCTGGTAACTTGTCCTCTCCTTTCTGTCTATCCTCTGCTTCTGAGGCACTTAGTTCCAATGCTCTCAAGAGGCCTGCCCCTCCCTGCCAGCTCCCGCATTCCAGGATTCCAAGACTTCCACGTAGGAAGCTCATCACCTCCACAGAAGCCCCATGTGGGGAGCCTAGCAAAGCACCCTGGCACCCCCCCGACCCACAGTTAATTCCCTCCACGTTTATCAGATGCCTCTGAGGTGTGGCATTTAGAGGAGAGCAGAGGACACTGATTCGCTCGTATTTTAGGTCCTTGAAGGCTGGGACCATTTCTTATTTCCATTAGGTTGCCCCAGCGTCTGGCCCAATGCTGAGTGTACAGCAGATGCTCATTAACATGATAACGGGTGACTCCCGCATGCACGAATGAGCTAGCTCAGCATCTGGGAAAAGTGAAAACACAGACCAAGATAACTGAAAAGTCAAAAACTACCCAAACCATAAGAAAGCAGGCAGTTTCCAATGGAATGGGGTCTTTGGGTGAAGGATGAGGGAGCTGTACAAGGACAAGACAAGCATTGGAGCTACCTCAACAAACAGGTGGAGACTGGTTTTAACATCTAGTGATGGTGGAAAGGGAAAAATAAAAAAATCAAAAGGGAGGGGCATGGGCGCTGGAAAAACGGGTTCATGTTTTTCATTTGCCCCTTTTCATACACAGATTGAGGTGGAAGAGAACGCAGCCCAGGCCTGAGAAGGTTCTGCTCAGGGAGGCTCTGACTGTCCTGCTCAAAAGGGGGTGAATTGGGTCCTGCAGGCAATGGGGAGCCATTGAACATTCTTGAGCCAGGGTTGACCTGATCAGACCAAACTCTAGAATGATTTCTCTGGCAGCAGGTGTGCAATGGGGGGTGGGGGATCCCTTGGAAGCAGGGACTACCCTCTGCCCTTCTCCAGTGACTTCTACAAACTTGGCTAAAACCCTGCAGAAACACCCTTAACGCCTCTCGTTCCTCACCCACTATGGGCCATTCGTCGGAAGTCAGCTGGCCACTCCCTCCAAATGTATCTGAAATCATCTGCTTCTCCCCACCACCACCTTTGTCCAAGCCAGCAGCATCTTTCCCCCGGACCACCATCCTCACCCGCCCACCGGCCCTTCCACAACTCCACAACAGCAGAAGGAAAACACTGTCCTATCACATCAGCCCCCCAGCTCCTGCTTAAACCCTCAACAGGCTCCGCGATACTGAGGACCACACCCCCACTTCTGAACCACCGACCCGGGCGCCCCAGGGGACCCTCCCTGACCCCACTCCACCCGGTCCCCAGACTCTCCCCTCTCGCTGGCCTCTTTCCGCCTCCTGCCAAGCGCACTGCCCCCTCACCACCCCCCAATGCGGGTCCCCCTACCCGCGGCCCTTTTTTGCCAGATCTCCTCATTTCCCAATCCCGGGGTCGCCCTGTCACCTCCCCAGGAGGTCTGCCTTGTCACCCTCCTCCAAGCACCCTGGTGCATGTTCTGCACTGTGCCTCTCCGGCTGCAAAATCACCTCCGCGATTTGCTCGTCTCTGTCTCTCCCCAGCAGACCCTAAGCCCCCTGCAGCCAGGGACGGCCCTTGGTCTAGGGGACCCACGAGCAGCCCTCAGCGACCCAGCACTCCCTGAGGCTGCACCAGGCTCCCTAACGGCCGCTCCCATGGTCACGGGCAAGGGGAAGCCCACGGCCAGCAGCTTTGAGAACTGAGCGCCCAACTCCTTCAACTGACCATCCGGGCTGCCTGTGGCGGGCGGGGGCTGGGGTCCCCCTACCCGGAGGTGCTCCCAGGAACTAGCACTCGGGCCTCTCATTAGCCCCCCACCCCCAGAGGCCCCAAGTTGGGGTTCCCACCTGGCCATCAAGGACATGCGCCCCAACCTGGTGGGAAGGAGCCCGAAGCGGACGCATGGAAGGGAACACGGCCTCGTTAATATTCATTACAACTGAGCGCAGGGAAAGTGAAAAATGGACTCATTAGGACGTTAAATAATTCAACGGTAAGCAGATCCTGCCAAATGCTCGGAGGGTTTGCCACTCGGGCAGTGACACCAAAGCTGGCCCGAGGGTCCACCCAAGCCCCTCAGGGCAGAGGGTGGCCCAGGCCACTTTTAAACACCTGGGAGATGGGTCATCTTCAACTGCAAAGCACTGATCTTTCCAGCCAGGTCTCTGGAGAGCCCCGCGGCTTATTTCATCAATGCCCATAGCAGGTCGGAAGAAGGCACTGGATCTAGGGATTAGCTCAAGCAGGTAATACTCTGCCCTGGACCCCAGCGTTTGCAGGGGTTCTCAGAATAGGGGGAGGGTACCCCAAGCAGGTCCAAACATCTGAGGAACTTGACCTGGGGGGATCTGAAGGCCCCAATTCAGGGGCCTGGGGACGGAGCAGCCAGTCACCCACAGGGGCCTGGGCCTCCGCCACCCCGGCCTCACTTTTTCTCTTGAATGTTATTTCCAAACCACCAACGGATGGGTCCAAGGCCAATTTAAAATCTTCAAAGGCACCAAATGCTTAAAGCTGGCATTGCAAATTCAATTACCTCCTGAGGCCAGGAGTCAATTGCATGAGAGGAGTAAGAGGCTGGCGTTGGCAAATTTGAGAGCCCAAGTCCCGTCTAAAGGGGCAGCCACAAGCCACTGCCCCGCTCCAGGCAGGTGAGGCTTGGTAGGGCTGCAGACCCCATGTTGCCAGGTCTTTTGATATTTCCTAAATAAAAATTTGAAGAAAAAAACATTGCAGAGGGCAGAGGAAGCCTCTGACCCACCAACTTGAGACCTGAGACCTGGAGGGCTGGTCAGACAGCAAAGCCCACAGCCCTGCCCTGACTTCCTTTTCCACGTCCCTTGCCTTGTGTTCCAGCCACCCTTCCCTCTCCGTGTCTCCCCAACTTCAGAAGTCCTTTCTTCCCTCTTGATTTTTTTCCTTGCTGCCCCCTCTGCTTGGGGTACCCTCCCCCTATTCTGAGAACCCCTGCAAACTCTGGGGTCCAGGGCAGAGTATTACCTGCTTGAGCTAATCCCTAGATCCAGTGCCTTCTTCCGAGCACCCACAGCCCTTGGTCTGTTCCCACTTTAAGGGGGGATTTTCTCACTCAGTTGCCATTATGTGAGTGGGTCTAGACTGGGGGCACCTTAAAAGCAGGGCTCCTGGGTGCCCAGGGAAGAGTACATGCTAACAAGCAGT
Organism: Myrmecophaga tridactyla; assembly: GCA_004026745.1. Taxonomy (NCBI): domain Eukaryota; kingdom Metazoa; phylum Chordata; class Mammalia; order Pilosa; family Myrmecophagidae; genus Myrmecophaga; species Myrmecophaga tridactyla. Next base: position 42,489 of record PVIY010007544.1, on the reverse strand, counting down.
CATTGAATTAAATGATTAATTAACATTCAAGCTAATTTTCTAGTCAAAAGCAAGGTTTGGCCTTAAAGCAATAACTGACTTACTCCTCTGGTTTATTAACAATCTCAGGAGCAGTTCCCTGAAGTGCTCGAGGAGCATTTAATTCCTTGCAGAGAACCAGCCCAATCCCCATGTGTGAAGGGCAGTGCCCATTTGGACGGGCAAGTCCTGGAAGGTCTGACTAAATAAATTAGCCTATTTTTACCCCTATGCCATCTTGTCTATTACAGATAGATGGGGTTTGGCTGCCTGAACTCCTGTAAGTTGTGACAGCTATATATCACCAAATGCTTCAGCACTTCGATTTCATTTATATCTCAAAGTGGCTGGGACACGTCCATAAGCCCACTCCCTAAGGCCAGCCACTGGAAGGACCCTTTACCACAAATACTACAGGAAATTCTCAAGTGCAGAGCCCAGGAGAGTTGGAGAGAGAAGGGAAATGTGTGCCTCTGAGGAAAGAAATACAATGCCTCCTGGGATGATTAATTTCACAAACTTGGCTAGGTTCAGGTGTCCAGTTGTTTGATCTGAGGGCATTTCAAGATGGGGTTTGCGTCTACAATCAGCTGAGTGCATCTACGCTCAACAAGAGTCTGCTGTTAGCAACATGGGGAACCTTCTCATCCTGACTCCCTCCAGGTCCTCTGGCTTTACCCATGAGGAATAGGACCCCTTTCCTCCAACGGCATCTGGCTTATGGCCCAAGGCCTTGGGGGAAGGAGCCAGAGAAAAGGAAAGGAAGGAAGGAGATGAAGGACCTGCCCTGTTTCTGTTACACTGATCACCCCCTTTACCTTCGCAACATGCCGGAAGGCCCAAGAGGAAACTGGCTGAGGGAGGCCATCCAGATGCATCGCCACGTATAAATAGCAGAACTGGGATTCGAACCTCTGCCCGCCTGAGTAGAAACCCCTGCCATTCCTACCCAGGCTTGCTTGCTGAGGACCATCTTCCCTAACCCGATATGGAGCTCAGGGATGTGATGGGCACATAACTGGCAGGGTTCGAGGGACCCCCTGGGAACAGATACCTGGAACCAAGCCTCTGCTGGCCCCATGAGGCATCTTGCGAGGGCAGGGGTTGTGCAGCACATGGCTCAGGCGACTGAATCGAAGGGCGGAGCCTCTTCCCCGCTGAGCTGCTGATGCACCAGCATCTGCCACAAAATGGGGAATTTCCACCTACAATCAGTGCCATGAAGAAGGAGGCTCAGGTTTTGCACACTGACCAGGTTTTGCAGAGGACCTGGGGACCTGGGCAGCTCCAATCTCGCAAAGCACCATGTTCAAGACAGGAACAGGTTTCCTTTTGGGAGAATCCTGGGGTGGCAGGAAGAGAGGTGCATTATGTGAGTCCAGTCCTAGACCCCTCTGCTACCCACGGAGAAGTTTCTGGAAGCGGACCCCAAGCGCAGTGAGTTCTCCCAGTGGTCCATCCAAAAGCACCCCAAGGTCAAACATGTTTGGAAAACAGCTGACCACATTTCTTTTCCCACAGGACTCCTCAGAGCTGTTAAAACGCTAATGAGCTCAGTGAGCAGCAGGAAAAGGTCGAGAGAGGGGAGGGGGAGTTGACCCCAACCCCTTTCTTTCTGCAGAGCTGCCTCAGAGTGTGGCAGTCCACTCAGCTACAAGCCCACAGTGGGTTGCTACGGAAACTTGGAGCCAGCGTTCAGAAACCTTTGCAGCAATTCACCATTGGTGTGACATCCAACATTTGACTTCATATTTCACAAAAGCATCAATCCAAGATGGACTGGAAATAGCAGAAAGGGGTCTTTTATCAGGAAGAGTTTGAGTACAATCGTATTAGACCTTCTTACAGAGGTGTGGGCAGGGGTGGGGTGGGGGAGTCCAAACCTGCCCCAGACCCCTTGGCTTTTCCAGGATAAGTATGCAAGCAGTGAACTGGAGTATCTGGCTCTCCAGAGTCTGGAAATGATTCCCCAGAATGTTATCTCTCAATGGAAAAATAAATGCTTCATTGCGTAATTGCCCTCTTCCAAGTTAGAAAGGAAGACTGCAGGAGGAAATCATAGAAAGGACAGAGGGTCAGATAAGAAGGGCCTCGCAAAAGGAATCAGGAACCCCTCGGCATAGCAGCTAAGCCGCCGCCGGAATCTGCTTCCCTACCTCCTGGGACGGGGAGTTCACTACTTCTTCCATCCCAGCTAAGTGAAAAAGCTTTTTCACAACCTGGGCAGAACTCTCCCTGCTGCAGATGGGACTGCTTATGACAGACTCCCTCAGGCCGGGCAGACCTTCCGAGTCAGAAAGAAGCTGAGATTGGGAGGGGAGAGGTGCGCAAGCCTGGCCCTCCCCACAGGAAGTCCTGAAAACCAGCCCCCTGCCAGCCTCACCCCAGTCCCCCCCCACTTCCCGCTGAACGCAGTGCTGGGTCTGAGAATTCAAACTTCTGCCTACCAGAGATATGCTGGGGACACAAGGGAGACTGGCTATCTGCGAAGGAAATCAAAACAAAGGCATTAAGGGGTCTGGAAAAGCTTATTAATTTTTAGGCCCCATTCCAGACTTCACACCTGGCCCATTTCAGCATTTTCTGAACTGACAGACTCCGGCCGAATTGAGGGAAGGAAGAGAGACAGCTTGTGCCCTAGAAATTCGCTGCCCAGAGCTACCTACTAAGCAGAGCTGACTTAGAATCACAGGACATTAATGAGGTTTGGAAGGGAACCGGAGGTCAGCACAGCGCAGCCATTTAGAGCGGGACGCTGGGGCCAGCTGATGTGGGCTGAGTCGTCACCGGGCCACCTACCCACTGGGTGACCTTGGACAAGGTACTGAACCTCCAGTCCCTTCTCAGAGAAATGCCCACCTAAGAGGGCTGAAGGGAAGGTTAAGTCGGAAAAGGCAGGAAGGCTGTGTAACCTCTAGCACAAACGAGAGCCCATCATGGAGGCCGTTTCAACCAATATCTCCTCCAACCAGCCAGCCAGCCCCTCCACAGAGTCCCCTCTACAGCCCAGGTCAGCCAGGGAGGATGGAGAAGCCAGAGACCCTGCCCCAGCCCCCTTGAAGCTTTACACCACACCTCATGATCAGGCTGCCGTGGGGTGGGAAGCCTTCCTGGAGAAGATGGCATTTGAACTTTGCTTGGGAGGAGTAGGATTTTACCCAGGAAAGAAAAAGAAGGGGTTGAGGCTGAAACAACCAATGCTCACAGATTCAACAGAGATACTGCCATACAGTGGCAAAAGGGCACCAGACACAGCTTATGGGATCTCTGGCCTCATGATTTCCATCCAGCCACACTGCTTTGCCCTCGGACTTCTAACTGCTGGGTCTAGTTTTGAAATAACCACTATTTCCCTACTCTCCAATATGGCATTAGGCAAAAATTATATCAGACATCTGCAATGCCCACCAGACTACTTCCTTGGGTCCAGTTCAACAACTGGACTCAAGAAACCCCTCAGCTATAGTCCACAGACAGGGATTCAGGCAGGAAGACTTGCCAGCAGGGCAGCTTCGAGCATCCCCACTCTGCAGGGATTCTCACAGCCGTCTAGAGCTATCTTCTTTGCCACCCGCTTCCCCCTCCATCTCCCTCATCCATCTCTAAGTGACACATCAGGCAGGTGTGGGAGCCACTGGCTAAAAGTCTCACGATCCGTGATCAATGTGACAAATCCCACTGAATCGTATGCATGGGAGTGGCTGACATGGGACAGTTTATGCAGTCTATATATTTCACAATTTGAAAAAAAGGAAGACAGAGAGTAACTAAAGACATAGTAACAAATGCAATGCATGGTCCTGGACTGGATCTAATATCGGAGGAGGAAAGAAGCAAAAGGATATTATTGGGAAAGATGGAAAAAATGGAATATGGATGTGGTAGTTAGATTCAGCTGTCAACTTGGCCAAGTGAAGGCACCTTGTTTTGTTGCTGCGGACATGAGCCAATGGTACATGAACCTCATCTGTTGCTACTTACATCTGCAGTCGGCTAGGAGGCGTGCCTGCTGTAATGAATGATGTTTGATTTAATTGGCTGGTGTTTAAATGAGAAAGGGCAACATAGCACAGCCGGAGCAGCTCAGCATACCTCATCTCAGCACTCACAGCTCAGCCCAGGCCTTTGGAGATGCAGAAAGAAATTCACCCCGGGAAAAGTTGTCGGAACCCACAGGCCTGGAGAGAGGCCAGCAGACATCGCCCTGTGCCTTCCCAGGTAAGAAAGAACCTCAGTTGAAAGTTAGCTGCCTTTCCTCTGAAGAACTAATGAAATAAATCCCCTTTTATTGAAAGCCAATCCATCTCTGGTGTGTTGCATTCCGGCAGCTAGCAAACTAGAACAATGGACTATAAGCTTTGTAGAAAGGTTAAATTTCTTTAACTTGATAATTGCAGTTAAGGCGATGACATAACTGAATATTCTTGTGCTTAGGAAATGTACATGGAAGTATTGAGTATTCAAGGAACATGATGTGTGCAACCTACTCTCAAATGTTTAGAAAGCAGATAGAGAGAGAGACAGAGACAGAGAGACAGAGAGAGAATGATATGGCAAATGTGGCAATATGTTAACAGTTGGTGGCTCTGGAACAAAGTTGGGGGACTCAAACATCCCAATTTTTAACCTATTACAAAACTATAGTAATCAAAACAGCATGGTACTAGCACAAGGACAGACATATAGACCAATGGAATTAAACTGAAAGTTCAGAAATAAGCCCTCATATCTAAGGCCAACTGATTTTTTTAGCTTTTCATGTGAAATACTTTCAAGCTTATTTGCTTGCTCTCCCACATTATTCTGTGGCAGCGCTCTGTGAGATATCTTTTATAGTAAGGCAAGTTCTCCTGCCCTGTGTGTTCTAGTCCAGCCCCTCCGGTGACCAGAGAGATTGGGACACACCTATGTGCCCCCAGCATGGGCACGAGGGTTTACTCTGCTCCCTCCAAGACCAGGAACTGAGATGGCAAGGGCTGGGGAAGGGCCAGTCCAGGTGCGATGACCCTACCATTCTAAAGTCGCCATTTTCTTTCCATCACTCCCCTTTTAATGCAGTCCTTTCACAGGTTTTTGGAGTTTTGAGATGTTTCTGCTATCCCTGCTGGTTGTTCAAAGCTTCTGTGGGGAGCTGGAGATGTAGAGCAACTCCTTCTGCCATCGTGATTGGGGTGGGGCCTAAGGCCAACTGATTTCTGACAAGGATGCAAAGTTCACTCAACGGGGAAAGGGTCTCTTCAACAAGTGGTGCTGAGAGAACTGGATGTCCATACACAAAAGAACGAAGGAGGGCCCCTACCTCTCTCCACATACAAAGATTAACTCAAGATGTATCAAAGACCTAAATACAAGAAACAAACTATAAAACTAGAAGAAAACATAGGGAAGCATCTTCAGGATCTTATCTCAGGCAATGGATTTTTAGACTTTAAGCCAAAAACACAAGCAACAAAATAAAAAAACAGATAAATGGGACATCATTAAATTCAAAACTTCAGTGTATCAAAGGACTTTATCCTTAGAGTAAAAAGACAACTTACTGAACAGGAGAAAATATTTGGAAACCACAGATCTGATAAGGATTTAACATCCAGAATATATGACAAAATCCTACAACTCAACAACAAAAAGACAAAAAAAATCAGAATATGGGCAGAAATCTTGAACAGACATTTCTACAAAGAAGATACACAAATGTCCATAAGCACATGAGAAGATGCTCGGCATCATTAGCCATGAGGGAAATGCATATCAAAACCATAATACGATACCATTTCACATCCACTAGTATGGCTACTTTTTTTTTTTTTAAGGGAAAATAATAAGTGTTGAAGAAGATGTGGAGAAGAAACATTTGCACGTTATTGGTGGGAATGTAAAATAGTGCACCAGCTGTGGAAGACAGTTTGATGGTTCCTCAGCAAGTTCAAGATAGATTACCATTACAACCTGGCAATCCCGCTGCGAGGTATACACCCCAAAGAAATGAAAGCAGAGTCTTGGACACATATTTGCCCACTGACGTTCCTAACAGCACTATCCACAATTGCCAAAAGATAAAGGAACCCAAATGTCCATCAACCAATGGATGGATAAACAAAATGTGGTCTATACATATGATGGAATATTAGTCACCTGTAAGGAGAAATGACATCCTGATGCAGACGACAACATGTGTGAACCTTGAGGGCATTAGGTTGAGTGAAAAAAGCAAGACACAAACAGACAAATATTGTATGATCTCAGTAATAGGAAATAACTAGAATATGTCAATTCAATCAGACACTAGAATAAAGGTTACTAGGGACCAGGATGGGGTGGGGAATGGAAGGTTTACACTTATTTGGTACAAGGTTTCTATTTGGGGTGATGAAAGAATTTTGGTAATGGATGGTGGTGGTGGTAGGACAACCCTGTGAAAGTAATTAACACCAGTGAACTGTATATTTGAAAGTGGCTAAAGTGGAAATTTTAGGTTATATATATGTTATTGGAGTAAAAATTTTAAAAACCATAGAATTGTACATCACAAAGAGCAAATCCCAATATAACTAGAGAGTAGGATTAATAGTGCAAGTATAATAATATTGCAAAATGTTAGTAACAGGGAATACTCTTTGTGGGAAAGTATAAGTGAACAATGTACTTTCTGCATGATTTTTCTGTAAAGCTACAACGCTCTAATAAAAAAAAGTTGGTGAAACTACATATCTGGGTGGAGGGTGTGTTGGAGTTCTCTGTATGAGTTCTGTATTCTTTCTGCAATTTTCCAGTACGTTTGAAAGAATTTCAAACTAAAAAGTTTAAGAATAAAAAAAGAAAAGCCTCATGCCCCACATAAGAGCCAATACACCTACTAATAATTCCAGCAGCAAAGCATCCAGCCTCCTGAAATGCTACGACCTCTATAAGCACATCTACACTCAGGGAAGTTCCCATAAGGTATTTATAGTCCTTTCCCATCCAGATGGAACTGACAAACCAGTCATTTTACATAAACAATGTGCCAAGCAAAACAGTAGGCCTTGGGCCTTTATCTGGTTTCCAGGTCAACTGGGCTAGAAAGTTAATTGTGCTAGTTTGAAACTGTTATGTACCCCAGAAAATGTACCCCATTTTCTTTCAAAGCTGATCCAAGATTGTGGGGCAAGACCTACTGTTTAGGGTAGAACCTTTGATTAGGTTGTTTCCATGGAGACTGACCCACTCAATTGTGATTAGATGGAGAGGTAACTCCATAGGTAGTCATGGTAGGTCTTGATTAGTTACTGGAGTCCTTAAAAGGAGTCATTTTGGAAAAGCGCAGTTGCTTCAGAGCTGACAGAGATGGAGACATCTGAAGATGCTTGGGGTGCCGACAGAGAGAGCAGATCCTTAGACATGGACGTCTGGAGATGCAGAGCCCAGCAGATATTGCCATATGCCTTCCCATGACATGCTAAGGGATCTTTCTCTGGATGCCTTAGTTGGATATTTTTATGGCCTTAAAACTGTAAACCTGGACCTTAATAAATCGCCTTTATAAAAGCCAATACATTTCTGGTATATTGCCTTCCAGCAGCTTTAAGCAAACTGAAGCATTAACCAAAGGTCAAATTCTCATTTACGGAAAAGGGTTATGTTACCCCACAGTCCAGCTTTACAGCATTTGGACAATACCTTGACGCACATAGAAGTTAAAGCATTTTCTGACCACCAAGATTTGCATTATTCAATGGGGCACTAAAGTTCCCTTTATCCCCTAAAAAAAATGGACTTTTCTTACGGCCAATTAGTTTTATAGTGCTCATGATATCTTTTTATCCTGGTGATCTAATGTAACTTTTACATCAGCTAACATTAAATGCTTTTGTTCAATATACCAAAGAGAGAACGGGATTTTACCAGAAGTATTTTCCATCTAAATGAATGACATGAAAAGTCATCGCTAGATGTGATTATATTAGATTTTGTTACGATTTCGGCTCCGTTTTTCATTCTTTGGACCATATGGGCAGTGTGAAAATGAAAGTTTACCATGAATAGGATTCAACATGCATATAATCACTTGGCAGGCCACGTGTGCCAGAAACACTTCAAGTCGCTCATTAAACAAATGTTTATTAAGCCCCTGAACATGTGTTAGACACAAACTGGAAGACACAATGAAAATAAAGCAAGACCCTCTGCCACCATCAAAGCTAAATGGAGATTCAGAAATTCATATAAATCAAGTTCTAAGGACTCTAACTAGGGTACATCCACAGAGCAATGGAAGCAAAGAAAAGAAGAAATTAACTCTGACTGGTAGTGGAGCAATTTAGATTGTTTATGGGATTTTTTTTTTGGTGGTGGGGTACAGGGCCTGGGTATTGAACCCAGGTCTCCAGCATGGAAAGCGAGCATTCTACCACTGAACCACCGATGCACCCCCTAGATTGGGTTTTGAAGAAAGAATAGGAGTTCACTACGTGAAAGGGCATTTTAATCAGAGGAAACAGCATATATAAAGGAACAGAGGCATGAAAGAGAATCAAAAATAAGAAAAGGTTTGATAAGGACTCCTAGTCAACCAAGATGGTGGTGCAAGATGCTATAGCATCGCATTTCCCCACAGAATCTTTGAACAATGAGCAAAAACTGGCAGAACCATCTTCCTCCATGCTCCAGGAAACAGTTCAGGGTTACAGGAAGTGGGAAAACAGTGAAGCAAGGAAACACAACATAAAAGTGCAGAAGAAGCTCATGTTTCCCCAGCTGGCCCTGACCCCAGAGCCCTGTCACGAAGTGTTCAATGGGTGTGCACACTCATTGTTGGTCCCCAGCCTTCTGGTGAAAAAGAGCAGAGTAACCCTTATATGCATATATTGGGATGCCAGTCTAATGTGTGGCAACCTGGAGGACTAAACCAGACACATATCTTTGGCTCACCCTTGCAGAACCTGCCCTGCAGGCAGAAGCTGCTTGTGGACAGATAAAGCACTTTAAGAAACAATGGAAGTAGCCTGGGGCAGGGGATTACCAGCTTCAAGACGTACAACAGAGCACCTTGGAGGAGGGGGTTTATTTAATAGGGAGTAGAGGGAATATTCAGATCCCTGTAAATAGAGGGATTCCAAAGGCTATGAGCACAAACCCCCAAACAAAACCATTCCAGCCAATCCTAAAGAACACTTAGGGCACTATATAAGATTCTACAAAGGTTCCATGCACTAGAGTAACTTTTCAGAAACCTACAATCTCCAGATGGGTCCCTGGACCAGATAAATCCTGATTCCTAGAGGGCCCAGCCTCTCCAGAATATCAGAGAGTTCCATCTCCACATTCCATATTTTTGACATCCCCTTCCAGTATGAAAAAGAATGGCCATACTCCAAATACCCCTAAAGAATGGGATAGAAAAATCAAAGGTGATGGTGGAGTTATACAGAGAAGGTAGGGCTTAACAAATAGGTATGACTGCTGAATCATTACATGGATATTTAAGTTTCCAGTATCTTAGAGCAGCTATAAATAAAGCCCAAACTTTGGAATTGTACCCCATACCAAACTCTGAAATCTGTTCTACAACTAATCGTTGTGCTGTGCTTTGAAATTTATTGCTTTTTTGTTTATATGTTATTTTTCACAAAAGAAAAAAAAGTTGATTGTGACGATAAAAAAAATACATTTATTCCTTCTAGCCTCCAATATTCTGGAGCAGCTAGAAGGAAAAATCTGAGATGATGGTATGGTAGCATGGGGTATGGTACCCCATGACAAACTCTGGGATCTGTCCTGTAACTATTTGTTGAAGAGTGCTTTGAAAACTTTTTTTCTTTCTTTGCTTGATATATATGTTATATTATACAGTGAAAAAAGTTAAAAACAAACAAACAACCAAAGGCTGTGAGCACAAGCCCAGGGCAAGATGCATGCTCAGAAAAGAGAAGCCCCCATGGTTTCGTCTAGGGCCAAACTTCTTAATAGGAGGGCTAAACTCTGAAGGCAAGCACCAACCAAAACAGGTACAATTTTTAAAGACTGTGCTCATTGCTTTGGTCAGTTTGTTTCTGTAAGTGACTGGCATTGGAGGACATCTGTGTCTTACCACTAGATGAACACAAACGTAAGGAACAGACATCCCAGGGACTAAATTCCAAAGTTAATACATCAAACTAATAAAACATACATTGTACAATAAAAGATTATGAGACAAAGAAGCAAGAAATGATGGCCCATCACAAAGAACAAAACCAGACCTTGGACAAGCCAGACACAGACTTTAAAACAGTGATCTTCAAGATGCTCAAAGAGCTAAAGGAAAACACAGAGAAATAACTAAAGGATATCAGGAAAATGACATGAACAAAATGAGACTCTCAGAAAAGAGACAGAAATTACAAAAAGAACCAAACAGAAATACTGGAGTTAAAGACTACAATTTCTGAAATAAAAAATTCCTTAGAGGAGTTGAAAAACAGATTGTAGCTGGCAGAAGAAAGGATCGGTAAACTGAAAGATAAGAAAAGTAAAACAATTCAGTTTGAGGAGCAGAAAGACAAAAGAATAAAGAAAAGTGAACAGAGCCTAAAAGACCCATGGGAAACCATCAAGCATAATAATGTATGTATTTTGGGAGTCCCAGGAGAAAAAAAGAGAGAAAAGGACAGAAAGAATATTCAAAGAAATAACTGGAAAAAACTTTCCAAATTTAATGAAATATACAAGCGTACACATTCCTTCAAGAAGCCAAACAGACCCCAAACAGGATAAACTCAAACAGAACTACACCAGACACATTATAATCAAACTGTCAAAGGCCAAGGATAAAGAAAGTGTTCTGAAAGCTGCAAGAGAAATGCAATGTGTCCTTTACAAGGGTACCCAATAAGATAAGTGTCAATTTCTCAACAGAAACTATGTGGGCAAAAGTGCAGTGGGTGGAAATAGGAAAAGTGCTGCAAGAAATAATTACCAACCAAGAATTTTATACCCAGCAAGATTATATTTTAAAAATTGGGGTGAGATTAAGACATTCCTAGATAAACAGAATGTGGGGGAGTTCATCACCACTAGATGTGACCTATAAGCAATGCTAAAGGGAGTCCTTATGAGTGAAAGGAAAGGACACTAAACAATAAACTGAAGCAGCATAAAGAAATAAAGACCTTCAGTAAAGGTAACTGTATTAGTTAGGGTTCTCTAAAGAAACAGAATCAATAGGAAACACTCGCAAATATAAAATTTATAAAAGTGTCTCATGTAACCATGGGAACACAGAGTCCAAAATCTGCAGGGCAGGCTGTGAAGCCGACAATTCCGATGGAGGGTGTGGATGAACTCCACAGGAGAGGCTCGCCAGCTGAAGCAGGAAGAGAGCCTGTCTCTTCTGAATCCTCCTTAAAAGGCATCCAGTGATCAGATTAAGCATCACTCATTGCAGAAGACACGCCCGTTGGCTGATTACAAATGGAATCAGCTGTGGATGCAGCTGACGTGATCATGATTTAATTCTATGAAATGTCCTTATTGCAACAGACAGGCCAGCACGTGCCCAACCAGATAAACAGGTACCACCACCTGGTGAAGTTGACACATGAACCTGACCATGACAGTAACCATATGGGTACCTGTACATGCCAGTACTATGGTCCTGTATTTTTATACTCCACGTTATACTCATTACAGGCTCTAAAATGAAAATGTACAAAAAGTAATGATAAATCTATAGTTTGGGACATACAGTGTCTATGATAAAATTTTTAACAAGTACAAGAAAAAGATGGGGAGATGGAGAAGCATGGGAACGATTTATGTATGTATTTTTAATTTAAGTTGATATCAATTCCAATGTGACTGGTATAGATTTAGGATGCTAAATTTAAGCTCCATGGTAAACACAAACAAAATATATAAAAAATATATACAGAGGGGAATGAGAGGAGACTCAAAATGGTACACTACAATAAATTAAATAAATGAGAGTAGGCAATAATGGGAGAACTGAGGGACAAAAGGTATATACACAATAGCAAAATAGCAGAAGAAAGTCTTACATTATCAGCAGTTACTTTAAATGGAAATGGATTAAACTCTCTAGTCAAAACGCAGAGACAAGCAGGACCCTGCCTCAGTTTCCCAGTGTGTATGCCCGCCTCCCTCAAGGACAGATTCCCATGTTAGATCAAAGAAAAAAATCACAAGAGAAATTAGGAACTTTCTTGAAGCAAATGAAAATAAAAACATAATATAACGAAATTTATGGGATGTAGCAAAGGCAATGCTGATAGGGAAATCTATAGCTCTTTATGCTTACATTAAAAAAGGAGAAACATCCAAAATCAGACACCTAAACTCATACCTGGAGGAATTACAAAAGAAGAGGAAATCAAACCCACAGTGAGTAGAAGGAAGGAAGCTACTAAGATTAAAGTGGAGATAAATGAAATAGAGAATAAATAAAAAATGATAATCAACAAAACCAAAAGGTGGCTCTTTGAAAAAATTAATAAAATCGACTAACTTTTTGTTAGACTGACAAAGAAAAAAAAGAGAAGATGCAAATAAAATCAGAAATGAAGGAGGACATTACTGCTGATGACAAAGAAATAAAACAAAGTGTAAACAGAACAATTGTACACAAACAAATTAGATAACCTAGATGAAATGGACAAATTCCTTGAAACGCACTGTTCTAGTCTGCTAGCTGCCAGAATGCAGCTACCAGCAATACCAGGAGCTATAAATGGCTTTTAAAAAGAGGAATTCAATAAATTGCTAGTTTACAGTTCTAAGGCTGAGAAAATGTCCCAGTTAAAACAAGTCTATAGAAATGTCCAATCTAAGGCATCCAGGGAAAGATATTTTGGTTCAAGAAGGCTGATGGCATTCAGCATTTCTCTCATATGGCAAAGTCTGCTGGCTTTCTCTTCTGTCCTTTTATTTCATGAAGCTCTCTGGGAGGCGTTTTCCTTCCTCATCTCCAAAAGTCGCTGGCTGGTAGACTTTGTGCTTTGTGGTTCTGCAGCATTCTGAAGCTTTCTCATGGCTGTTGTCATTCTGCAGCTTTTTCCAAAGTGCTTCTTCTTTTATAGGATTCCAGTAAAACCAATCAAGACCCACCTGGAATGGAGACATGTCTCCACCTAATCAAGTTTAATAGCCACACTTGATTGAGTCACATCTCCACGGAGATTATCTCATCAAAGTTTCCAGCATACAGTACTGGATCGTGGTTAGAAGAAAAGGCCATCTTTACAAAATAGGATTAGGATTAAAACATGGCTTTTCTATGGTACATAAATCCTTTCAAACAAACACACACACAAACTACCCACACTGACTCAAGAAGAAACAGATCTCAGCAGGCCAATAACAAGTAGAAATTGAATCAGTCATTAAAAATCTCCCAACAGAGAAAGATCAAAGGTGATGGTGGAGTTATACAGAGAAGGTCAAATTTAACAAATGAGTATGAGTGCTGAATCATTATGCTGACATTTCTTTTAGCCTCCAGTACCTTAGAGCAGCTAGAAATAAAAACCTAAAAGTGTGGAATTGTAACCCATACCAAACTCTGAAATCTGTTCTACAACTAATTGTCGTGATGCACTTTGAAATGTATTGCTTTTATGAATATACATTATTTAAAGAGAAGGAGGAGTATAATAGAGAAGATAGGATTTAACAAATGAGTATGACTGCTGAATCAATATATTGATATTTCTGTAGGTTTCCAGCGTCTCGGAGCATCTAGAAGAAAAAAGGAAAAATTGTGGAACTGTAACCCACACCAAACCTTAAAATCTGTTCTATAACTACTTGTTAAAATGTACATAGAATTTTATTGCTTTTTTTGTATATATGTTATATTTCACAATTTTCAAAAAATGTTAAAAAAAAAATCTCCCAACAAAGAAAAGTCCAGTAATAGATGGTGAATTTTACTAAATTCCCTGGTGAATTTTACTAAATATTCAAAAAGGAATTAACACTAGTCCTCATCAAGTTTTTCCAAAAAGTAGAAGAGGAGTGCAAACCTCTTAACTCATTCTATGAGGCAGCATCACTCTCCTACCAAAGCCAGATAAAGATATCACAAGAAAAGAAAATTACAGATCACTATGCCTCATAAGTACAGTTGCAAAAATCCTCAAACTACTAGTAAACTAAATCGAACAGCACATTAAAAGAACTATACACCATGATCAAGAGAGACTTACCCCAGGCATGCAAGGATGGCTCAACATCAACTGTGATAAGACACCACATTAATGGAATGGAGGGGAAAATAATACATGATCATCTCATTTGATGCAGAAAAGGCATTTGACAAAATCCAGCATGGCTTCTTGATAAAGACACTCAGAACACTAGGAATAGAAGGAAGCATCCTCAACATGACAAAGGGCATCTATAAAAACCCAGAGCTAACCTCACACTTAGTGGTGAAAGACTGAAAGCTTTCCCCCTAAGATCAGGAGGAAGACAAGAATGACAAGGACGCCCACTGCCACCCCTGTTACTCAACGTTATTGTACTGAAGTTCTAGCCAGAGCACATAGGCAAGAGAAAGAAATAAAAGGCATACAAATTGGCAAGGAAAAAGTGAAACTTTCCCTATTTGCAAATGACAGAATCACACATACAGAAAATCCTGAAAAATCCACAAAAAAGCTACTAGATCTAATAAATGAATTCAGCAAAGTTCTGGGCTACAAGATCAATATGCTGAAATCAGTAGTAATAATAACAATGTGAAGAGGAAACCAAGAAAAAAATTTTCATTTAAAATAGGAACTAAATGAATCAAATATCTAGAAATAAATTTAACCACGAATGTAAAAGAAACCAAAGAAAATCTAAATAAATGGAAGGACATACTATGTTCATGGATAGAAAGACTAAATATCGTTAAGATATCAATTCTACCCAAAGCTAATTTACAGGTTCAATGAAATCCCCATCCCAAATCCAACAGCCTTCTTTCCTTCTTTGCAGAAATGGAAAAGCCAATCAATAAATTTATATAGACACTATATAAACACATAGCTATTTATATAAATAGTTAAAACTGTCTTGAAAAAGAAGAATGAAGTTGGAGGGCTCACACTTCCCAATCTTACAACTTACCACAAAGCTAAAATAATCAAAAGAGCCTGGTATGCCACAAGGGCAGACATATATACCAAGGGAACTGAACAGAGAGTTCAGAAACAAATCCTCTATAGCCACTTGATATTTTTAAGAGGCACCAAGTCCACTCAATAGGGAAAGAATTGTTTCTTCAACAAATGGTGATGGGAAAGTTAAATATCCATATGCAAAAGAAGGAATGTGTGCATCTAATACCTCACACAATACAAAAACTAACTCAAAATGATGACAGACCTAAATATAAGAACCAGAACTATAGAATGCCTAGAAGAAAACAGGAAAGCATCTTCAGGACTTTGTATTAGGCAGTGGTTTCTTAGACTTTACACCAAAAGTACAAGTAACAAAATAAAAAACAGATAAATGAGACTTCATCAAAATTCAAAGTATTTGTATATCAAGGGTCTTGATCAAGAAATTAAAGGGACAACCTATGGAATGGAAGAAAATCTTTGTAAACCACAGGGTTTAATATACCCTGAGTACATAAAGAAATCTTACTACCCAACAACAAATAAGGCCAACAACCCAATGACTGGAATAGACATATCTCCAAAGAAGATCCATAAATAGCCAACGAGCACCAGATAAGATCCTCCACCTCATCAGTCATCATGGAAAAGCCAACCTAAACCCCAAGGAGATGCCACTTCACAACCAGTAGAATGGCTGCTCTTTAAAAAATGGAAAATGGCACGTGCTAGAGAGGAAGTGGAGAAAGAGGAACACTCATCAGTTTTGGGTGGGTATTTAATATGATGCTGGCCGCTGTGGGAAACAGTTTGGCAGTGTCTCAGAGAGACCCAGCTTCACAATTTATCCAAAATCTAATCCCTGGCACCATGTGGCCAAAGTCACCGCCGTCTCTCACATGGATTGCAGCCTTAGAAATTGTCTCCCTGCTTCTGCCTTCAGCCAGGGGTCTCAGCACCCTTCCAGGGCTCCCCCGCTCCCCCGGGGTAATGGCCAGAGACCCTATAGGCATTCTCAAGCTCCTACAAGGTCTGCCCCCATCTCCTCTCTGACCTCATGTTTTACTGCGCTTTCTCTTGCCCCCTCTTCTATCCCCGATTAGAACGTGAGAATAAGACAACAAGGATCCTTGTTTTATTCCCTGATGTGTCCCCAGCACCCAGAGCAATGCCTAGCAGGTAGTGGGTGCTAGGGAAGTGTTTGCTGAATGAATAAACAAATAATCTGAGGTGGACAGAAAGTTAAGGGACAGAGGGATACACAAGTCCTGCACGGAGGAGCTGGGACTCCAACTCAGGCAGACTGTTTCCACAATCTATGTTCTTAACTCCTAAACGATATTGCCTTTCTAGTAATAACCAAAATTGGATGAATTAATGAAGCAAACAGACTTTTCCACTTGATCGCACATTCTATACTATAGATCACTAAGCACTGTCTCTTTTAAAAAATGTAATTTAATAAAAAAAATTTATTTTGATAACATATATACCACCTAACAGTTCTCATTTTATTCACTTACAGATACACAATTCAGTGGTGTAAATGACATTCCCCACGATGGATGGCATGCCACCATCAGGAACTTCCATTAACAGAACTTTTGCATCACCCCCAACAGAAACTCTATGCCCATTAAGCATTACATCTCCATCTCTACCCCCACCGGGGTCCCTGGTAAACTGCATTCTAGTTTCTGACTCTATGAGTTTGCATATCCTAATTGTTTCAAATAACTGAGATCATACAATATTTGTCCTTTTGCATCTGGCTTATATCACTCAGCATGTCTTCAAGGTTCATCCATGCCGTCACCTGTATCAGAACTTCATTCCTATGGCTGAACAATATTCCACTGACAGGATGGACCACATTTTGTCTAGCCACTCATCCTCTGATGGATATTTGGGCTGCTTCCACCTTTGGCTATTGTGAATAATGCTGCAATGAACACTGGGGTACAAGTATCTGAGCCCCTACTTTCAATTCTTTGGGGTATCTACTTATAACTGAGATGACCAAGTCATATGATAATTTAATGTTTATCTTTCTGATCAAGGCAGACTTTGAGAAGCAGAGATCTGAGTTCACATTCCAGCTCTGTCCTGTCCTGGGGCATCCTTCTTCCACTGCAGGGCTGCCAGGAGGACTGAGACTGCCCCAAGAGCTGGCACCGGCCACAGAACCCATGCAGTTGTCCTTTCCCCCAACATGGGAAGCTGATCCAACTCTGATCCAAGCCCTGCCTCCCTAAGAATCTCCAGGGGATCCCAACTCTGCCCTCAGGGCCACAGATTCCCAAAAGCCCCTGCAGAGACTTGGGGGCAGTGACAAGGGGCAGGGGTGGGCAGCTGAGGGCTGCTCCTCTCCCGGTGAAGCCACCCCAGCCTCTCCAGCCCCTCCCCACCCTTATGGGACAACTCCTGGCAGGGTTCAGCTGGCCGCTGTCCACAGGCAACATACAGGAAAGAAAGGGCAGGAGCCTTACTCAGGCCAGCTCAGCCACTACCTTTGGAGGTCCCTGCCTGTGTGACCTCAGGCAAGTGACTCAACCTCTCTGTGCCTCCATTTCTTCGTATGTCAAATGAGACTAAGAGGAGTACTTATTTCATGGAGTTGCTTTGACATTTGAGTTAGTATATATAAAATACACAGAAAAGTGTCTGGCATATAGAAAACACTCATGTCCATACATTCTCTCTCCCTCTGTATTTGTCAGGGTTCTCTAGGGAAACAGAACCAACAGGAGATATCTGTGAAAATGAGATTTTATAAAAGTGTCTCACGCAACCGTGGGGATGCACAAGTCCAAATTCCACAGGGCAGGCTGCAAACTGGCATCTCTGATGAAGGTTTTCGATGAATTCTCAGGAGAGGCTGGCTAGCTGCAGTAGAGACAAAAGTTCTCTTTTCTGACTGCTGACATCATCATAGCTCCCTTTAAAGTCTTCAAACTGACTGGATTAAATCCAACTGACTGGATCCTCATTGCAGAAGCGCTCCCCTTAGTAGACTGTAAATGTAACCAGCTACAGATGCAATCAACTGACTGATGCATGCTGGGCCAGACAACTGGGCACCATCACCTGGTCAATCTGACACACAAACCCAATATATATATCCATTATATTGGATCCACTATATATCCATTATTATTCCCTATAAAATGGGAAAATAATGCCAACTTTGCCATTCCCATCAAAGGCAATCATGGATGTGAATGTTCTCTATAAATCTCAAATTTCTAAGCAAAAGTAAGATCACCTTGATGGTGTGAGACCTGCGTTCTACACCTGCTCTCAACATCCCAGATGTGCTCCAGCCAGCCTCCAACAGGGTGGGACCACCCCCTCCTTTATTCTGCATGCATTACTTCTATTAATGCAACTAGACATGACAGCAGCAGCCCCATTTGCAGCTGCCCCACTGGATGACACCCCCCCCAGTACACCTTCCGCCACCCTTACACCTACATGAAGGCTGTCAGGTTTATGGGGCCCAAATTTGAGACTTTTTAATTACCCTGGTAAAAATGCAACTTGTCAAGCCTCCCCACAAAGTCAGCCTCAGGCAGGCACACATGCCTTCTGTTTGGAGGGTACAAGACAAGAAAACCATGGGGACTGCCCCCACCCCACTTGCAATAATCAGATGGTGGGGAGGTGGAGAGGAATAGCGGCCTCTCCCCTCGCCCCTGACAGCCACATGTGCTCTGACCTCGCCAGCCCTCCCCCGGGGTCCTGTGGGGCGCACGCACACCGGGCAGGCACCCAACCTCTCTACCAGAGCTGGCCACCAAGGGACCATGACAGCAGGTGGAACAGATTGCCTGGTGATTTCTCCGGAAGTGAGGCGCTTGCACCCCTGAACCCCAGCCTGTCTGCAGAGGCTTCCTCCTGCAAACCTGCCTGCCACCAGCTTTTTCTGCCTAGGCCTCGCAGCCGGGAGGGGTCCCTGCAGGGCCACCGCTCTACACAGGAACCTCCGGGCCACACCTCTCCCCACCGCCTGCCTTCCTTGCACAGGAACAGGATGGCACTTGTGAGTTATGATTCTCATTACATGCCTTCCCCGACGCAGCCTCCCACCTCGGGGCCGAGGTCACCGGGGAGAAGGAGTGGACAGTGAGGTCCAGAGCGAGGGGGAGGGGGACAGCTGGACTCCCTCCCTCCCTCCTGAACAGAGAGCACGCCTGGAGACGGAGTGGTCCGGAGGATGAGGCAGCAGCTGCCGCAGAAG
Source organism: Myrmecophaga tridactyla (assembly GCA_004026745.1). Taxonomy (NCBI): domain Eukaryota; kingdom Metazoa; phylum Chordata; class Mammalia; order Pilosa; family Myrmecophagidae; genus Myrmecophaga; species Myrmecophaga tridactyla. The sequence goes on along the minus strand of PVIY010007544.1, from coordinate 23,142 downwards.
CTGGGGGAAAGGGTGAGCCAGGGACAGGGTGTATGAGCCGTCCTGCAGCGGGAGGGCCTGAGCTTCGGGAGGCAGGAGGAGGGTGTGGCTAGGAGGCAGGGCAGGCTAGGAGAAAGCAGTCCCTCAGACCGGAGCTTTTCCCTCCTGCTAGTTGGGCGGCCTGGCTAGCCTTCTTGGCCCCTCCAGACCCCTCCTCTCATGCAGGGGTCTCAGCCCGATGAGATCAATCTGTCTGTTGGAGCCAATGTTTTGTGACACACACCCCTCTTTATTATCCAGAAAGGGAAATCACAGTTGATAAAGCATACCTATCAAGTGGTTGTTAAAACCACACAAAACCAATCAGTGCCTTAACTTTAATATAAAGTAGGAAGCAAAGGAAAGTGGTTTATAATAAAATAACGCAGGTTTCAAAAAGTCAGTGCCTAGGCAGAAGGCAAGGGGAAGGCGCTCTGTCTGCATCTACATGTGCAATCTCCAGATACTGGAGGCTACAAATGCACTCGGATACAAGCAGACGCCAGTGAGTCCAAAGCCAAACATGGGTTTTTAAAAAGTTAAACACAGAATTACCATATGACTCAGCAGTTCTACTTGTGGATATATACACCAAAGAATTGAAAACAGGGACTCAAACAGGTATTTGCACACCCATATTCATAGCAGCATTATTCACAATTGCCAAAGGGTGGAGGTAACCCAAATAGTCATTGATGAATGGATAAACAAATTGTGGTGTCTATATACAATGGAATATTACTTAGCCGTGAAAAGGAATGAAGTCCTGATCCATGAGACAATACAGATGATTCTGAAGACAGCATGTGAGTGAAATAAGCCAGACACAAAAGGACGGATATTGCATGATTCCACTTATAAGGAATTTTCTAATATCTGGAATAAGCAAATTCATTAAAGACAGAAAATAGATTAGAGGTTACCAGGGCTGGGGAGGGGAAGGACACTGGGGAGTTACTGCTTAGTGGGTACAGAGTTTCTGTTTGGGGTGATGAAAAATTGGGGGAAGGGGAGAGCAGTGATAACTACTCAGCACCATGAATGCAATTAATGGCACTGAATTGTTGAGTTAAAAATGGCTAAAATGGGAAATTTTCTGTTATGCATATTTTACCACAAAAAAAAAAAAGGCACATGTGGTGTTGCAAAAGGTGATGTGATTTTCTGAAAACACAAACAGCTCCCGGTCACATTCAAAACAAAACAAGTACAACTTCCCACGATTCGCAGACCAGCTGCACTCCTGGGAAAGGCAGGGCTTAGACAGAAGCCAGAGTTAGGTTCAGCTCACAAGCCACGAGGGATACAGGATAATTCTACACCTGTGGGACTGCCCCATACATTGCTGCACCTCTAGCATCTCTGTCCACCCCAGCCCCCAGGAATGCCAGGAGCCCCCTCATCAACCAAAGACACCCCGCCCCAGGCAGTCCACCACAAAGGGAGCCCCTGAGCCAGCTGCGAACAGAAGTCCCAGCCTGTGCCAGGCATCGAGAAATGGGGGCCCATCATCATCCAATGGCAGTCCCCCTCAGGAACTTTGCCCAAAAAGGAGGAAGGGATTGAAGGCGCGGAGAAGGCTGGGCAAGGAGGCTGTTGCAATAATTCAGGTGAGAGGGAAAAGTCTTGGTTCCAAGAGCAGCAGGGAAGATTATCTACAGGGAAGGGCGTGGGAGGTGGTATGCCCCCACCGCCCCCTGCTGAATGGGTGAGGGGTGAGGGAAAGCGAGGGGTCAAGACGACGATCATGTGTCCAGCTTAGAAGAGCAGAGTGTGGAGAGACGGGGCCCCCGATGGAGGAGGTCTTGGGGAGAAGGTGATTTCTTTGCTCTCGGCCATGGGGAGTGTGAGGGAGAGTGCCCAGGTGCAAATGCCCAGCATGAGGGTGATGGAGTGGCCGGGCTCAGAGCACCCCAGTCCAGGGGACCCCCTCCTCCCTGGCCACTGGCCTGTCTTGTCTCCAATCCGGCAGCTGCTCTAGTTGCAAATCTGCACAGGAAACTCACAGCTCTCACGAACCCTCCCCGCTGCCCCGCCGAGCACACCTGGGGTCCCGGAGGTGGTGAGATGAATCCTGCGCCCTACAAAGCCATGTTCAAGCCCTAAGCCCTGGCCCTGTGGCTGTGGCCTCATTTATCAATAGAATCCTCAAAGATGCTATGAAGATGTGGCCGAAGCGACTCAAGGAAGTCACCCAATATGCCCACAGTCTTTATAAGGAGAGGAAATGAAGGCACGGAAGCCGATCCCATGTGACAAAGGACTGCAGCATCAGAAATGCTACAGATTTGGGAGGTGGCAAAGCCTTGCCAACACCTTGATTCTGGACTTCTAGCCTCCAAGACCGTGAGGTGATAAATTCCCGTGATTAAGTCAACCCAGTGCATGGCATCTGTTACAGCAGCCGTGGCTGCCTAAGACACCAGGTTCTCCCACTGGAGCCGCGGGGCCAGCCCGCCTCCCCCTGCCACTGGTCACCATGATCTGCACCCACTGTCCCTGCCCTCAGCCTCCGGCAGGAGACAAACCCAGCTCCTCCTGGGCAGGGGGCACCCTCCGGCAGAACCACCCAGAGGTGGGAGGGTGGGTGCTCAGTTTCGTGCTTCTCCTCTACGTACTTCCAGACCCGAGCCCAAGGCCATCGCTGTCACACTGAGACACAGCCAAGTCCCTGAAGCCCTGACACGCCGGGAAGGGCTTCATTAATGAACATCAAATTCAGCGCTGCTCAGGGGCTCCAGACACTCCAAGCCAAATTTCTGGATCTAATTACACTAAAGAGAGGCTCTGGGAGCTGGGGGTGACAGAGAGGAAAGAACACCTAGGGGGTTTGTTTCAGCCAGAGAAACCGTTCATAAAAAGGACAGGCCTCCCGAAGGAGGGAGAGAAGGCTCTCAAGCTCTAATATCACTTGATTCACTGCATTGCTCACGCAAAAATGCAGAGTCTGTGGCAGATTCCCGCAGGGACCAGGGGTCTGCTGGACTGGGGTGGAGCCTGGGAAGCTGTATTCCAACAAACCAGCCCAGGTGATTTGGAGCCGAAGGTTGCAAGGGAAACACACACTTGGAGAAATGCTGCCTTCCAGGGTTGCCCTTTTCTCCAATCTGGTGGGAATTTTTCCCCTTAGTGACTCACTTATGGCTGCAGGCTTGTACTTGGTGTCGGGTCCTTGCCCAGGGCTTGGCCATGACAGTTAACACTTGCTAATGCTTACCGACCCACTACCACGTCCCAGATATCAATATGAGCATGTATAGCTCACTTACTCCTACACACTGTGACCCCCACGAAATGGGACCCTCATCACAACCAGCATGGGGGAACTGAGGCCCAGAGAGGTTAAGTAATCAACCCAAGGTCACACAGCAGTGGATAGGGGATTTGAACGCAGCTAGGACAGCCCAAGAGCCCAAACTCTTGCCCATAACACCCTCTTGCCTCTGGCACCGTCCAGGCTCTTTTTAGCCTCCCAGAGGGGCTTGTTAAAGAATTCGGCTTTCTGGTCCCCTTGCACACAGGTCTCAGAGCCATGTGCCTGCTCTGGCTATTTCCAGCCCCACCTGCTGGCCTCAGCTCCTACTTCCAAAGGGTCAGTATGGAGGGAAGGAGCATCTCCACGGACTGAGCCCCTACCGGGTGCCAAGGCCTCACTGTCCCTTCCTAGGTCCCAGCTGCTCGGGTTCAAGAACAGACCCTGCCAGGCAAGGAGGTATCAGGACGAGCAGGTGTGTCATGTCTGGCCAGCCACCAGGCCAGGTACAGCGCCCACCTCATCGGTCCCATTCTGAATTACTTGCCCAGACTCTGCCCCTCCAGCTTCCTTTCCTTCCTTCCCTGATGATCAGACTTTCCTTACAGATTTTTACTCATTATTTATTCATTATTCTAACCCTCATCTTCTCCTCGAGAGACGAAGCCAAGAGGGCCAACTCTACAGGTAAGAATATGGAATTCCTTGGGTTCTAATCCCAGCTCTGCCACTTCCAAGCTGTGTGGCGCTGGGCCAAGCACTTGGCCTCTCTGTGCCCACCCTGTAAAATAGGGGCAATTCGAGGACTGAGGCACCTAGCAGAGGGTGACTGTGAGTGTGAAATGAGGTCAAGTGTGCAGTGTGCAGGGCAGGGGCTGGCCCGAGGTGTGTGCCATTTACGTGTCTGCTGTTATCATTCCTGACAAGGTGAAACAGATGCTCTCGGATGTCACTTCTGGGACCTGAGTGGAATTTTATTTTTAATGTAAGCTTCTTGTAGCCCTTGAACACTACATTTATCTAACATTATGCTTCACAACTTTAACACAGTTGTGTCTCTGTGTGCCTCTGTGTATGTTTATGTATGTCTGTGCATTTCTGTGTCTGGGAGTGTGTGGTATGTCTTTGTGTGTGTGTGTGTGTGTGTGTGCATGTTTGTGAACTTTCTAAAAGTAAGTTGGCGTGTCTCTCCCCAGGGAGACATCTCTGCAGCCCGAGCACGATAAAACCAAAGCACTTTGGCCTGCCCAGTTCTTTGTGGTCATGTCCCCTCCCTTCCAGCTCCATCTGTAACCCTTTGTGATCCCAAGTGCCCTGTGCCTGCCCACACAGGCAGAGTACCACTTCCTCAACCCACCACACACCATCGGCCTCTGTGCCTTTGCTCGTGCTGTTCCCTCCAGCTGGAATTCCCTTCCTTGCTCTCCCAGAGCTCCTTCAGCACTGCCAGCCTTGCTCTGCCCAGACCTTCTTCTTTCCCTGACTCCTGCTTCCCGCAGCCCCTCCTCACACCCAGGCAGGCATCCCAGGCATGCCCGCTTACACGGAGCAGAAACCACAAGGACGATAATCGCCCAGAGGCCAGACACTGCTGTCCTGTGTCCCCCGCTGAGGTCAGGGCCTGGTTCCCACCCCATTTGTCTCATGCCACCTCAGGGCCTGCCCACCCACCCACCCCCAGGAAGCAGCTCCCCTGAAAAGTGATGCTGAGGCTGCAATTTAAGCAGCTCACGTAGTCGAAGCCTTTCCAACCAGCATTCCCTGGACTTCATCTTCCCTCCAGGAGACCCGGCCCTTCTCCTCCCTTCCTACGGCCCACTGTGAATTTCCTCTAAATTGATTCCCCCCTCTATGTGTGCTATCTTGTCCCGCTGCTGCCAACACTAATAGACTGGACAAGAAGGATTACCGTGGCGCCCCCGCCATCATCGCTGCCAGGGGGCTGGTCTGGCTAGGATTTTTTAAAAAGTAAACCACTGCTAGTCACTCCTGCAGGGATGGGAAGAACTGAGGGTGGATGCTCTAATACCCAAACCACACATGTAAAATCCATCTTTTACTTCTCCACCCCTGTACTGGCGACTCTCGTTGGGCTTGATTAAAGATGGAAAATATTAGTGTTCCTTAATTCTTCTCCGGCGTGTACAACTAAATGAGAAATGTATCCTATTATTCTGGGCCTTGCGGTTCCTCACCCCTTGAAAGCTAATAAATCTCTCTCCCTCGTTCCCCCGACCGCTGCACACGGCGTTTATTCCGAAATGTGATGCGAGTTTGCCGGCAGCCGGCAAGGAGGGGTTGATTATTGCAGAGGCTCTGGGGAAAGATGGAAGGAGGAGGGGCTGGGTTAAATGTGTGGGGAGGGGGCGCGGAGGTCCCACGAGGTAGGCAGGCTGTGCGGGAATGCCCTTTGGTGTTATTTTCAAAGACCCCCCCAGGTGGCCTGTGGGAGGTGAAATCCAGAGGAGGCCACAGTCAGAAGAGGTCAGAGGAGTGGGCCTGGCGAGGTGCAGGGTCTGGGGTGTCTCGCCTGTACCCCGAGTCTGCTGTCCCCTTCCCAAGGCCAAAGCCGGGGTCTGAGCGGCATCCCTCCCCCTAGCCGGTGGGAGGCTCCTGGGAGCTGTCCAGCCTGCTGGTGCTGACCCCAGGGCTGTCAGCCAGCTGGTGCGTCCCTGGGCTCCGAGGTGGGAAAGCTCAGATTTATCTGGGACACATTCCTGCTCATGGGCAGGGCATCTGGCTGCACCCCCAGTAATAAAACCACTGGAGGAGGCCCCCTGAGGAGGAAGCTCCCTAGGAGCCTGGGCCTGTGTCTCCAGGGTCCCCCCAAATCCCTGTTATTGTGTGTGTTGGGGGGATCTTTTATAGGAGGGGTGATGGGGGGGCAGGTCGCTGAACCAGCTGGGGACGGTGACATGAGAAGAGGGGGCTTGGTCGGAAAGCATCCTTGTGAGAGGCCGGGGGCGGCAAGGACCAGGCGAGGGGCCTGAGGGTCTTCAAATTGGCGTCACTGTGGGGTGCCCACCAAGGCACGTGCCGGGGACTGATCTTTATAGTGGAGACAGACGTCCAAGCCGGCTCGTCTTCAGTTTGTAGAGTCTCCTGGGTCATTTGCCACTGCTGGGCTTAACATAAAGTGATTGTTTCCTGAAGGTATGAGGCAGGCTTAGAGAGACAGGAGGTGGGGGGAGAGGGAGAAAAACTAAAAAAAGGAAGGAAGGGAGAAGAGGTGGAAAGAAGGAAGGAGGGAGAAAGGGACGGTGGGAGGGCAAACGAGAGGGAGGGAAGGAAGGAAGGAGGAAGGGAGGGAGTTTGGTCAGTCTCTCGGCAGATATTGGGATCTTACAGGAGAGCCTTAAACACCCAGCAGTGAATGTGGATGGACAGAAAAGTTAATACGTTCCACTTCAAGGCTTACTCCTTCCGGCTAAGTTAGGTCTCAAAATCATCTTGCACGTATGTTAGGAGCCAGTCCCGTGGCTGGGGATGCCCAGGAGAAAATGCAGCGAGCGGCCCCCAGCCCAGGGCTGGTATCGCCTCCTTCCAGCCATCTGGAGCAGAGAACACCCCCGGAAGGCAGCTGTCCCATCACAAAGGTTTCTGGGGAGCCACTCTCAAAGAGGCTGTGTGTTAGCCTCGGTGGCGCTCAGAGGTGGCGCTCAAAATCATGGCTCGCTGGCCTGGCTCAAAGCCTCTGCAGGGCAACCCGACCGCACTTCCTGCACCAGCCTCCTCGAGTTTCCTAGAGTCTCCTCGAGCAGGGTGCCCCCATGGGGTCCAGGCTTTGAGAAGGAGAGAGCCCTGGCAAGCAGCATGTCCCCAAAGGCTGCTGCACCAGCCCACGCCTGGGCCAAGGGCCGGGTGGACCTCAGGGGCCCACTAAGACCCGTGGTCCTGACCGAGGCTAACACACAGCCTCTTTGAGAGTGGCTCCCCAGAAACCTTTGTGATGGGACAGCTGCCTTCCGGGGGTGTTCTCTGCTCCAGATGGCTGGAAGGAGGCGATACCAGCCCTGTGCCCACTGGGCGGCCACATCTGCAGACGCCTGAAGGTCTCTCCAAGACCCAAGAGCAGTTCTCCTGGCAGATCCGACAGCGGGGGCCAATATGCTGTCTCAAGGGGCTTCTTCAGCACTGTCTTAGGATAAACGGATCCAGGTGGTCCTGGGGGCCTCCCTTGCCAGAGACTCTGGATTTGCTGCAGTTCTCTGGGCAAGGTCTACATGTCTGGAGGCGGCTGCCTGGCAGAGTGCGACGTCGCCGAGAGCACTGGGCTTCCATTCTGCTTCTTCTAAGTCCTGGATGCATGACCCCAATCGGTCGAACACTATCCAGGCCAGAGCTGCCTCCTCTGCAAAGTGGGGTGCTCTGGGGTCCACCCCGCCTGCTCTGTGACAGGCGCTGTTCCAGGTGCTGGAAACCCAGCCGCAAGCCAAGGCAGCCCCTCCGATTCCAGCACTGGGTGACTCCACCCCACGCTGCTGCTTTCTAAAATAGCAACGGATCACTGAACACGAAGACGTCTATATTTTAACACTTGGAAAGAGCTCCCCTGCAAAATATGCACCAACAGCTGAAAAGGCACCGATCATTTGCCAATATCCCACTGATTATCAAAGTAATGCGCCCGCCTGTTTTGGTTTGCTAAAGCCATGGGGAGGCAGCATACCAGAAATGACTGGCTTTTAATAACGGGGATTTATGAGCTTACAAGTGTGCAATTCTAAGGCCATGAAAGTGTCCAAATTAAGGCATCCACAGGACGATACCTTCTTCCTCAAGAAAGGCTGCTGGGAACCCAGGACTCCTCTGTCACATGCACATATGCCCACAATACATCTACCAGTCCTTCTCTCCCAGGTTTTATCGCTTCCAGCTTCTGGCTTCAGTGGGTGCTTCCTTGTGTCTCAGCTTCTCTGGGGCTTTTACCCTGAGTTTCTCTTAGTTTCATCTCTTTCTCTTAACTTCCATATATGTTTTATCCTCTTATAAAGGATTCCAGTAAGAGGATTAAAACCCACCTTGAATAGGCTGCATCACATCTCAACTGAAATTATCTAACCAAAAGGTCCCACCTACAATAGCTCTGCACTCACTGGAATGGATTAAAAGAACATGGCCTGGGCGGCTGCCGTGGCTCAGCAGGCAGAGCTCCGACCTGCCGTGCTGGAGGTCTGGAGTTCGATCCCTGGTGCCTCCTGCCCATATGCAAATTTAAAAAAAAAAAAAAAGAACATGGCCTTTTCTGGAATACATAACAGCTTCAAACCAGCACACTGCCCTTCCCGCATTGGGTCCTAGGTTTGGCATACAGTGGCGCTAAAAAAAGATCTGTGCTGAGTAGGTGAATGGGGTCTCCACTGGGCTCAGTATAATGTAGCCCATAGGAGTGGACAGTGAATCTATCCATTTTCCAGTGTTTGACCCAGGCCACCAATTCCACTTGTGAGTGACTCACGTAGACAGTTCACTCTCAGACTTTCGGTGGTCTTTCTGCAACATCACGTGATCTCAGTCATGATTTAAACCTTTATAGCAACCCATATGCACAATGCTTTCCTCTGAGATTCAGGGAGATGGGATACCTCTTCAGGCACCGGTGGCAAAGGCATGCAAACAATTCCTCCCTGTAGCAGCAGGAAGGATTATCGACAGGGGAGCAGAGGACTCTGCTCTCCTCTGGACCCCCCAGCCATCAGTTGCACCCACCAAACATCTAAACATGTGGCCAAACCCAAAACATTAAAGCCCAAAGACACTATGGAGAAAATTTAGACCCTTAATGGGGAGCTACAGAGTGCCTATCCGTGAGGAGCACAGGGTATCAGGCAGCTATTGCCACAATAACACTATGGAACAAATTGCCCCAAAGCTCAGTGATAAAAGTCACCACCATTTATTATTTTTCACGCGTCTATGGGTTGGTCGGGTGGGTCTTCCGATCAGGGCTGGGCTTGGCTGGCTCATGCCTCCATGGTCAGCTGGAAGCTTGGCGGCAGGGTTGGTTGTCCTACGATGGCCGAGGTGAGATAACTGGACACTCTTTCCACATGGCCCCTTATCCTTAGCAGGCTAACCAAGCTCGTTCTCACGGTGTCAGGCTCCAAGGAAGAGCATAAAGCTTCCAGAGGCCAAGGCACTGGCCAGAGCTCTGGCAGCCCAGATTCCAGGGGTGAGGAAACCCAGCACACCTGATGGGAGGAAATACAAATTTGCAATGCCAAGTTCACAGATACAGGAAGGGAGAGAGAATTAAGGCCATTTTTTTGCAGTCCCTCTACCACTCACCATGAATCTGTTTTCATACAACACATTATTTCCCTGCACACTTCTGGAGAACCCAAACTAAGACAGCTGCATTGTGGCTGGTCGGAACTTCTAACTGGTGTTGAAGGCTGTGTATGACCCACTGGGGCAACGGATGTGGGTTTTCCACTTACAACACCGAATCTTTTTCAAATAAATGTAGGTCTGTTAAAAGTACTTCCATTTAAGATTTAATTTGTAGGAAAATAATAAATAGCAGTGTAAAGGAAATGCAGGTATGGCAAAAACTATAATGGCAATATTCAAAGGCCTCATTACAAGGCCCGTAACCTACTTTAAAATTCCCAAACCTTGACAGCGTGTTGCTATTTGAGGTACATCCTGGGGACCACTGGTACCCTAAGTCAGACGTCCCCACTCCCAAGAGGGCAGCAGGTGTCAATCAATAGGCCATACTCTTTGGAAAGCTACTGCATGCACTTTGGTTCTTTTTATCTCCAGCCAACACCAGAGGCTTTGCTAATTAGCATAATGTACATAATTAGCATAATGTATGCTCAGACCTAGGCTTTGAAAGGTGAATGAATGATTTGTGGATTAGCATGACCAGCAAGCACTTGGCTTCCCTTGTGCACACTGCTTCCTGCACACACACACCGTGGGTGACCCCCCGCTGGGGCCCGCACTCTCCTGGTTCCCAGCACAACTCCAAGGATCCCTGCTCTCCTGACCCCCAGGACAACTGATGGAAAATCTGCTCCAGTTCTGCTGTCTACACACGAGGCAGCATTTGGTCTGACAACCTGAGTGAGGCTGGAGGGGATGGGGTCGTTAACTCACCTACAACTACCTTTAACTCCACAATCTACCAGAACTAACCTACTAGATGGGCCTGCCAAGGCTGGCTTTCGAAGGCGCCCCACACCTCCCAGACAACCCCCCAAGGGCATGTGGGGATACTGTTGCTTCCATCCTCTCCCCGTCCTCCTGCTGCTTCATCCACTGGCCCCAGTCCCTCCTCTGGGCCTCCCAGATTCGTGGCAGGGACAGCCAAAGGCAGCCCAGCCCAGCCCCAGGGGATATCTGGGCTCCTGTGACCTTGTTTCCTAGGTGCCTTCCTCTGTGCAGGAAGCCTGGTCAGCCTTTGGTGCCCTTGGGCAGGCCCATCAACCCACCCTGGCAGAAAATGAGCTCATCTCATCTTCTTTTTCTCTGCATGAGCAGGCACTGGGAATCGAATCCAGGTCTCCAGCATGGCAGGCGAGAACTCTGCCACTGAGCCACCGTGGCCCACCCTCGTGTCATCTTTGAATCCACTGCTGTCAATCTCCCAGTCCTAACCCTGTGCACTTGGCTTTTCTCCTTTTCTCTTTTCTTTTTTTTTTTTTTTAACCTAAAGCTGGACCAGATATTTATCTCTAATAATTTTCACTCTATTAGCCTTCACCCAGTACTTCGGGGTGTCAAAAGCACTTACAGCCTGGATTCTCTCACATTAGCAGCCTTCACGGCTCTGTGTCAAGTGCAAACATGATAAAGCGCGCTTCTACCAGAACCTCCCAGGAGCAGCTTCCAGGCCTGGAAAGGGCTCCCAAGCTTCCTCTGGGCTGCTGACAGCTATTTAGCCGACTTCAGCGTTAGGCATGGACTACTCCCCATGTGCCCCAACTACTTCTCAGTGTCCCAACCCGCTCAGAGCGAGCTTACTGAAGGAGCCGGGCTCCCTGCGAGGCCCGCAAACAAAGGCATTTGCGGGGCCTGTCTTCCCAGGGTCCCAGGTCCTTCACGGGTCCAGCTCCCGAGCTGTCTGCATGCCGAGCCTTCCCAGTTTTGCCAATGTCAGGGTCTAGCTTTGTGGCAATGTAGGTTTTGAGGCCATGACTATTCTCCCGCATTATTTTTAAGGTTGGGGAACCATCCCCCCTAGAATCATCGAGGTTGGAAGGATTCCCACTCTCCATCATCCTTTCAAGGGTTGCAAAGTCTAACGCTGAAGGAGAGTTCAGGGTCCGGAAGGAAGCCTCTGGGTTTGGAAACCTGTGCTCTTTCTGAGTAGCCCGGGAGGAGGGAGCACGGGGTGGGAAGCATCACTGGGAATTCAGAATCTGCTTGGATTCAGAAGGCAGGCTCGGTTTTGCCCCCAATTTACTTAAGGATGGCTCTCATCCTATCTCTGCCTGCTGAATGAAAGTGGAATTTCCTGATTGGTATTCAAGGTTCCAAGCTCTCTGGTCTTCCCGGCTTCAGGCTCCATCCCCCAGCCCTTCAACTCCCCCACACACACCCAGACCCCAAGCAAACTGGCTCCCTCTGTTTTCTAAACCAGCTCTCATGACCCCCCTCCAAAACTTGTTCACAGCCTCCCCTTCTTTCTCTATGATCGCACCACAACCCCCTCAAGACCCATCCTGCCCACCTCTTTCTCCGGATGCCTTTCCCGACAGCTACACACTGCACACAATGCCCAGCTTCTCCCAAACCCTTCTTGACTGTTAGTCACAATGACTTACATTTACTGAGGTCATAGGACACACCAGGCACTGGGCTACAAATCTTACTTACATGCCTGATTTATTCTAGAAGGTGGGTACTTTCATTATCTCCACTGACAGATGAGGAAGTGAAGCACAGAGAGGTTAACTAAGTTGCCCAAGGTCACACAGCTGGTCAGTGCAGAGCTGCGGTTGGACTCACAGTCTGTGCTCCTGTCTCCTCTCCCCCCTCACTAAAGGCTGGCCTCATGCTTCACACCATGGGGCAGGGTGTGTCCCCCATGCCTCCCTGAAATTCTTTGTTGGGTCTCAAACTCCACCTCCCAAAGGGATGAGATTACAGTACCCAGTTATAAAAAGGAAGGCAATTTTCCTTTTTGGAATTTCTTTATGGCTGCATAATAATTTCATGAGACAGAGTTTATTTTATTCATACTCCTCGGACATTTTGATCAGCTCATTTTTGCTCATTTCACCTGACTTCAGAAGCTGAGGTGGAATAGAGACAGAGAGGCAACAAGACTTGGGTTCGGATCCAGTCTTGCTGTGTGACTGTATATAAATTACTCCATCTTTCTGGGCTTCATTTTCTGCTTCTAAAAAGGTGGCATGGGAGCAATGGGTCACAGGGCAGTCGTCAGTAGGGAACCAGCACAGAACCAGACGCCGAGAAAGGACCACAAATGGAGCTGTCGCCATCATCGCTGTCATTCTTACCCGGCACCTGTCATTGTTAAAGACCTCCAAGTATCCACACCAGCATTGCCTCTAACAAGCTATACACCCCAGGCTGACAGTCAACCTCTCTGGGGCTTAGTTTCTCCCTCTGTACAATAAGCTCCCCTTTCTAGCACCTCCTGGGACTCTGAGGTTCTGAGAGTTTATTTTTGATGCTGAGTAGCACCATTTTTATCACTGCCATGGTTACTGTTTGACAGCACAGCTCTATATGGACGCGATCAGGGTACAGGTTCGATGTTACCTTCTTGGCCTTTCTGAGGCCTGTCACAAGCTTTTGTAGGACACGGCAAACAGCTAAAGGCTCAAAGAAGACATGTCGGGTTCTGCAGAATGGACCAACCATGGGGAGGATGCTGCGAGTTCAGGGGGAGTAGAGGAGCCAGCAAAGCAAGATAACTGAGGCTCATCCAAATAGACAAGACGTGTCCACTGGCAGAGGAGAGAGGATAAAACAAGGCGGGATCTGTATATATGACAGCAATATAAATTGCAATGCTATACGGGGTATTTAATGGGCCACTGTCAGCAAATGCTGCTGGCACTACTTTCAAAGTATATCCAGAACCCAACCCCTTCTCCCCACCTCTACCATCTCCCTTGGTCTAGCAGTCATTGCCCACCTGTATTATTGCAATGGCCTCCTTCCCACCTCCACCCTCCCCCACTCTACATATTCTCCAAGCAGCATCCAGAAGGGGCCTGGGAAAATCCCAAGTCAGGTTCACGGCAACTTTAGTCACAACAACCAAAAGCTGGAAACTACCCAGTGTCCATCTGCAAATGAATGGATAAACACAATCTGGCATGCCCATAGGATGGAATATTATTCAGCCATTAAAGAAATGAGATTTAGACGCATGCTAGAACATGGATGAACCCAGAAGACATGATGCTAAGGGAAAGAAGCCACATACAAAAAGACAAATATTGCCTTTGACTGATTCCATTTATATGAAATACCTACAGTATGCAAATTCTGAGAGGCAGAAAGTAGAGTACAGGTCACCTAGGGCTGGGGTAGAGAGAATGGGGTACAGAGTTTCTATTTGGGGTGATGCAAAAGTTTTGGTAATAGATAGTGATGAAGGTAGCACAACATTGTGAAAGTAATCAATGCCACAGAATTGCACACTTAAAAATGGTTAGAGTTTCAGGCGGCCCACGGTGGCTCAGCAGGCAGAGTTCTCGCCTGCCATGCCAGAGGCCCGGGTTCGATTCCCAATGACTGCCCGTGTAAAAAAAAAAAAAAAAGGTTAGAGTTTTATATCATATATGTTTTATCCCAATAAAACTACAAACAAATTACAAAAAAAAAAAAAAGGCCTAGGTCAGATCCCATTCCTTGTCTGCTGAGAATGTCCCCTGGCTCATACTTCCCCAGAATGAAAGCCAGAGTCCTACAGGACTCGCATGAACTGCCCCCACCTCAATCTCCGACCTCACCTCCCACTCCCCTCACCCTTGCTCACCCTGCTTGGCACACCAGCCGCTTCACCGTTCTTCGAACATGCCAGACACATGCCTGCCTCAGGGCCTTTGCACTGGCTATGCCCTCAGCCTGGCCAGCTCTTCCCCATACAGTTCACTCCCTCATTTCCTTTAGGTCTTTGCTCATGTTTCACCTTCTCAGTGAGATGTGCCCTGCTCCCTCTGTCTAAAATTCCAACACCTCCCCACCCACCCCCAACTCTCCCTGTCCTGGCTTTATTTACTTTCTCCTCAGCGCCTTTCCCTCTCTAACCCACAGAATAGTGTCCATACTTATTGCAATTCTGTCTGTTTCTCCCCATCAAAAACTGAGCCCATGAGGAGGGTATTGTTCCTGTATGCTCAGGAACAGGGACAGTGCCTGAAAAACACAGTAGATGTTCAAAAGATATTGATGAATGAATGAATGAAAGATGGAGCTGAAAACACCAAGGAATGTTTTAATGCATGATATCTACAGTCATGTATTTGTGGTGACCCCCCGGCCAGGAAGATACAAAGAAGCCAACTGTCACAGACAGCCCAGAGAAAGGGAACCACAGTGTTTGTACACTGGTGTCCAAAGAGTGAGGCATGCCAGATCAGAGTTGGATCCCGGCCAAAGAGGGCAAAGGTCCTGATAAGGACTGCATCAGGCAGCCATCCCTGTGGGATAACTGTTTCTCATCATGTCAACAACATCATGATGAGATAGTCAATGTGCAAAAGAAAATTCCAGAAACGAGGAGGCCGAGCCAAGCTTGCCTAGCCAGCCTAGCAGGATTGAGACACAAAATCCCAATCTGTACCCCCAGTCCGCAATTGCTAAGCAGGAGATTCAATAGCGGCACCTCTTCAGCACCAAAGGCTGAGACCACAAAGCCCAGGGAAATGTGGCTTCCGACCTCACGTAGCTCACGGTTTAATGATGACAGCTGCGGCAGCAAAGATGAAGCCCGCTGCTTACTGCATATCAGATGCTATTTTAAGTGCCTTGCAAATGGGAACTCATTTAAGCCCCAAACAACCCTATGAAATGGATACGATCGTTATCCCCATTTTGCAGAGGTGGACACTGAGGCATGAAGGATTTCTGCACAGAGGCTACTGAAGCTAATACTGTAAGTAGAAGAGGCAGGATTTGAACCCAGGGTACAGGCGGCACAAAGAAACCCGAGACACCCAGAGAACCTGCCCCTGAGTGAATCCTCCCAGAAGCCATGCCCTCATCCCAAGACAAAGGTAAAATGCATCTCCATACTAACTCAACTTGGATGTTGGTTACTGAGGTGACACGGCAGCACAAGGGAGAGGCTCGGAAGAGCTGGTTAAACAAAGCTTCAGCAATACTTTATTATAAACTTCCTTCAACGCTGCTGTAGAAAGAAACTAAATCCGACTCAATTATCATGAAAATTGCACCCATCAACATACTAGATAAGAAACAGCCAGCATTTGGTTTCTAAAATGCAAAATGTAAGTGCGCACAAGGGCGATAAATGTAATGACACTCTTAAGCAACTCTATTTTAGAAGTATCAATAGTCTCATTTTCCAAGGAGATTACTGCGGGAGGGAGAAACCCAGACTGCCAGAGCTCAGCTGCATGGCTCACGCTAAATCAGCAGGGGACTGAAAGGCCGGGACCTTTTTTAACTAAAAGGAAACCCAACACCCATGCTTTTCTGAACAGGTCATGTCGGATGGACCAATTGCAGGGAGCCCTCCTGGAAATGGATCTTGTAACACACGGCCCACAGTACACAAAGAGGTTGGTATCTGGGGCCTGGCTGGCAGGGCCCTGATCACAGGCAATCCAAAGGACGGTGCGTCTCCACTTTTAGAAGTAGCAACCCACACCTGCCCAGGGAACATCCAGATTCCCCAGCAGCGGGTAATCTGATGATCGGATTAGTATCCCCCCAATATAATTACAACCCACATTTCATCTCAGCTTTATTGCCTGATGACGGAGTGGGGTTTCTGAGAGCAGAAGGCAATACCAGGCAATCCTAATCCTAGGCCTATGTCCCAAAAACCTGAAAGCAGGGACTCCAAGAGATACCTGTTCACCCATGTTCATAGCAGCATTCTTTATAATGGCCAAAAGGTGGAAGCAACCCAAGTGTCCATCAAAGGATGAACAGATAAACGAACTGTGGCACATCCATACAATGGAATATTATTCAGCTATAAAAAGGAATAAAGTCCTGCTACATGAGACAGCATGGAGGAGACCTGAAAGCCTTATGTTGTATGGTCCATTCATATGCAATAGCTAAAATAGGCAAATTCATAGAGACAGAAAGTGGATCAGCAGTCACCAAGAGTACGGGTGGGGGATGGGGAGTCACTGCTTAATGGGTGTGTTGTTTCTGTTTGGGGTGATGGAAAGCTTTTGGGAATGGATGGTGGTGATGGTAAAACAACCCTGTGAATGTAATTAATGGCACTGAATTGTACTCTTAAAAATGGGTGAGCGACATATCAAATTTTGAAATCTGTTCTATAACTAACTGTTAAGTTACATTTTGAAATTTATTGCTTTTTTGTATACATGTTCTATTTCACAATAAAAAATGTTAAAAAAATTTTAAATTCATGTTGGAAGTTGTATTACCTGTCCTTGTAAATTTTTCAACACATTTTTTAACACATGTGAACGATGCAGGAAAAATTAAACAATACAATAATTAATAAAAGTGCAAAGAAATGGGTCAATCTATAAATATTTCACTAAGTTTATTTTTCAGAAAGCTGAAATCTCCAGATGGTTCCTAGGCCAGATAAGCCCTGAGACCAAGAGTCACCAGAGAGCATCAACCATCTGTATACCCAATCCCCATACGGGCCACACCCCTTTCCAACATGAAGAAGTTAGAATGGCCATTGCCCAAATATCCCTAAAGAGTGGGAGAAGGATCAAAGGAGGAAGAGTTGTATCAGAGACAATAGGATCTAACAAATGAGTATAACTAATGAATCATTATATGCATATTTCCTTTTAGTCTCCAGTGTCTTAGAGAAGCTAGAAAGAAGCACCCGAAATGGGGAAACTATAATCCATATCATATTTTGAAATTTGTCCCAAAAACTTGTTTTAGTTTGCTATTGCTGGTAGAATGCAATATACCAGAAATAGGTTGGCTTTTATAAAGGGGATTTATTAATTTACAAGTTTACAGTTTTAAGGCCATAAAAATGTCCCAACTAAGGCACCCAGAAAAGACACCTTGACTCAAGAAAGGCCAATGGGTCCAGAACACCTCTGTGAGCTGGGAAGGCACGTGGCTGGTGTCTGCTTGTCCTTTGGCTTCTGGTTTCAAACAGCTTCCCTGGGAGGGGGTGGGCAGGGTTCTTTCTGCATCTCCAAATGTCTCTGTCTGTGTCGGCTCTGAAGCTTTTTCCAACATGGTTTCCTCATAAAGGACTCCATAAGCAGATTAAGACCTTGAATGGGCAGAGATGCATCTCCATGGAAACCACCTAATCAAAAGGTCCCACCCACAATGGGAGGGTCATAGCTCCATGGAAACAACTTAACAAAAAAGAACTTAATCCCACTCAACAACAGGTCTGCCCCCACAAGACTGGATTAGGAAAAAAGAACATGGCTCTTCTGGGGTACAGACCAATTTCAAGCCAGCACAAATGTACATTGAAATGCATTGCTTTTTTTGTATATATGTTATATTTCACAATAAATAATGTAAAAAAAAAACAGATCAAAGTGGGACATTTTTGTTGTAGGTACGTTACCACAGTAAAATTTTTTTATTGCTGAAAAAATAAAAGTTCAACTAGTCTCCTTTGATTTATTGTTTTTTGTTTTTCCCATTTTTAGATCTCGATGAGGTGCTCTGTCACACCGGAAGAAATGACAGCATTGGCTTAACTGTGCACGGGTGACAAGGAGCCCGCTCCATGGTGGGCTGAGCTGAAGATGCACCGGGGGTCCCTGAGAGTCTCCAGGAGATGCTCATGGTCAGGTATGGACATGGGCAGAGGAGCTCCGACTGGCAGCACCCCAGGGGTGCAGACTCCCCTTGCCGGCTCCCTCTGTTGGCCCCTTCACCCTGCTCTACTTACATCTATCTGGAAAAGGGGCAGCGTTCCCCAAGCGTGCCTGAAACACTGATGCTCACAGCGGCCTTACTGGTAAGTACCAAAAGGTGGAAGCCACCGAGGGCCCATCAGCCAGTGACTGGATAAACAGAATGTGGTATGTCACCGTACAAAAGGAATACTATTCAGCCATAAAAAGAATGAAGTTCTGATACACGTGACAATATGAATAAACCTTGAAGACATGACGTTGAGTGAAATAAGCCAGACAGAAAAGACAAATGTTGCATGACATCACTGCTGTGAAATAACTAGGATATGCAAATTCATAGAGACAGAAAGCAGAACACAGGTTACCAAGGGCCAGAGCTGGGGTAGGCAATGCGGAGTTAATGCTTAATTAACATAGTGAAGTAATTAATAGCACTGAATTATATATCTGACAGTGGTTAAAAGGGGAAATTTTAAGTTGTACAGATGTTACTAGAATAAATTTTTTAAAAAACCCGTAAGTCTACACAACACAGTGACCGAACCCTAATGTAAACCTCGGGTTATAATTAGTAGAACAATTATAATAATATGATTTCATCAATTGTAGCAGATACCACACCAACGCAAAGTGTTCATGATAAGGAAAACTGCATGTGTACTGGAGGAGTTGGGGATTCTGTGTTTTGTGCATGATTTTTCTGTAGACCTACAACCTCTTTAATTAAAAAAAAGTATTAAAACAAAAAAAGAGGAGATGTGTCTGGAAGGTTTTTTTGGAGGGGAGGTGCAAATAAGTGGAAAAAAAAAGTTGTTAGCAGAGAATCAGCACAGCTGCTGCAAAGGAAAAATAAAAAGGACAGGAGGTGGGATTTTCACCGAAGCACACTCTTGGCTGTGAGGAAAGACAAGGTCAAGCCACAATTCAGAGAGGAGGCTTTAGAGTTTGAGTCAAACCACAAATCTGGTCGTAAATACTTCAGATGGAACTGCTGCACTGACAAGTCCTCCTTTTTCTCCCCTTTCTCGTCCTGCCAACCCCAAAGGACGGTTAACTGGTCACATCATCCATCACAGAGGACCAGGCCCCCATGCCCCGCTGCCTGCTGGCTCCCCTCAAGGGTTCTGCTCAGGGACCTCGGATGAGCCCCACCCACCTACGCAGGAAAGAGGGGGAAACTGAGGCCCAGGGGCTGCTAGGCTCTTCCCCAGGCCACGGGCGGTATCCCCAGAGGCCAAGCGCAAGACAGCGGGAACTGTGCACAATCCCACCAGCTCTGTGCGATCCCACGGCCTTCTTCGGGCAACCCCAAGGCCCCGCAAAGTTCCGCATCTACGCTGTCTCGCCCTGTATCTCTCACGACGATAGGAGAGGCAGGGAGGCCGGGCCCCCGGAAAGGAGAGGCCCCATCAGAACGCTAAGAAGCATCTGGAATGGCTGTACCAGACCATCAGGTCAGGGCCGGGCGAGGGTGGGAACAGGTTCCAGAACCTTCATTGGCTTTCCTTCAAGACTGAGTTTCTTTATTTCTTTTTCTATTTAGAAAAGTTGTAGGTTTACAGGAAAATCATGCAGAAAATGCCGGATTCCCATACACCTCTCCCATGCCCCGTTACAAACACCTTGCATGCGTGCAGGTACCTATGTTACAATCGATGAAACAATATTATTACAACTGTACCATTTAACTACAGTGTGTCACAACACAGATATGACCTAACGGCTCCCCTTTTACCCACATTCAAATATGTAATTCAGTGCACTTACACTGTCACGGTAACGGATGACGGTGATGGTAAGACAAATTTTCAGGGTTTTCCCAGAGAACATAGCTCTAAATGTGGGAGAAGAGTAACGACAAACTTTAATGCTATGTCTTGTCACCCATCCCCAGCACCTCCACCCAAGGGAAGGGGGAGGTCACTGCTTCTCTCCCCCCAAAAGCGGAGAGGATGGTGGGCTCAGTGCTGCCACCTGGGGTCCCAAGGACAGGTCTTCCTGGCGAGTGGGCAGGGGACATGGCTACCTGGAGAGGCCTCTCCTTCCTGAAGCACCAGCCATGTGGCCTCAGCCCCTGGAGGAAAGGGAGCAGTCAAGGCATCCTGGGGACCCAGCAATCCTCCCAAAGGATGTGTTTCCAAGCCCAGGCCTCGTTTTGAGAGGCAGGATGGGTGCCCAAGTTCAAACATCAATCAAGCATCAATCACAGCAGCTCAGTCTGCAGTTAGCGCAAGGCCCAAAGCTCCCACTGATGTAGGAGACAGTCTTACAAAGTGGCATGTGGCACAAGGACCCAAGCAGCAAAAACAGACTATCCTTGAAATGAAAACTTTTCAGGTGGAAACAACCCAAGTGTCCATTGACAGACAAATGGATCAATAAAATGTGGTCTATGTGTATAACGGAATATTATTCAGCCCTGAAAAGGAATGGAGTTCTGGTACATCTACAGCATGGAAGAACTTGAAGACATGATGCTGAGTGAAATGAGCCAGACACAAAAGAACTGATATTGTAAGATTCCATTTAGATGACATATCTAGAATAAGCAAATTCACAGGGACAGAAAATAGATTAAAGGTTACTTCTAGGAGCTTGGGAATGGGGAGCAGGAGGGAATAGGAAATTATTGCCTAATGGGTAGGAATTTCTGAGCTGTGCCTCAGTGTCGCCATTAATGGAAGCGGGTGACCACATCAGCCTAGCACAGCGTGGTGACGAAAACATTTTAGTAACAGAAGGTGGTGATGGTAGCTCAACATGGTGAAAGTAATTAATGCCACTGATTTGTACATTTAAAAGCAGTTAAAATGGGAAATTTGAGGTAATACAGATGCTACCACAATAAAATAAAAATATAAAAATTTTTAAAAGGTTTTTCAGTGTTTTAATGGTTGCTTTGCTAAAAATAAAAAAAAAAAATAGGGTGCTTCGTCTTCCAACTATCTTGAAACTCACACCAATGGTTCTCAACCAGAGGCAATTTCTACCCCTGCCCGAGGGATACTGGGTGTTGTCTGGAGACAGTTTTAGCTGTCCCAGGATGGAAGTACTACTGGCACCTATTGGGTTGAGACCAGAGATGCTGTTAAACATTCTACAATGCCCAGGGCAGCCCCCAACAAGAGAGAGTTATCCAGCCCCAAATGTCAAAGTTACTTGACAGGCTGTAAGACCCTGTCTTAAGACAGCAGACCCTTAGCTGAAGTTACTTCTAGAAAAAAAATTGTAATACAGCATTATTATAATACGATATATAACATATACAACCGCAGCACCTATATTCACATACTCTATATAATTATATAATTACAATGATCTAAGCATGCAGAATGCTACCACGGGCCAGCCACTGCTTTGAGCTGTTTATAACCCACCATTTATCCCATGTTGCAGGTAAGGAGCCAAAGCCGAGAGGAAGGCAGCAAACTGCCTGTGGCCCTGGTGCCAGTGAGTTCCCAGGCTGGCTCTGAACCTGGGTAGTCGGGAGCCAGAGCACCTTGTAGCAAGGCCTCCCAGCACCTCCCACCACTTGGGGCAGGGCTGGGGCTCTGTTCCCAAAGCAGGGTATTTCACCCCCACTGCTCCTGGGGTATCACTCTGTGCCAGGTGCTGGGAATGCAGCAGGGGAACCAGACATACAGAAACCCCTTTCCCCACTGAGCCAAGGCCATGGTGGGGGAGACACAATAATGTCCACTGACAAAAATCCGAAGGATAAAACACAAGGTGCGCTAGATGGCAAATGCAATGGAGCAAAGCAAGGTGCAGACCACAGGCAGGGAGGTCTGGAGGGGAGTGGGCGGGCAGTGGGGAAAACCATGCTGAGCAGGCCCATGGCTGCGTGGGAAGAAGAGGACACGGCTCCCTTCAGCAAGGGCACACGGATACTTCTCCATGCTGAGGGCAGGCTGCGCTCTAATCCCTGAGCTTTGCATGAGACCCTAGCCAACTTGCTGTGTGTTCATGGGCAAGTTCCTTAACCTCTCTGTGCCCAGTTCTGTAAAACACAGATGATTAATACCGACCTCTCGGTATTGTTGGGAGGGTAAATGAAAGTGTGTATAAAATGCTTAGCACCTTGACTGGCACATAAGGATTCAAAGAGTGGTAGCTCTTAATAAGTCTAAGTATGATGCCAAATTCTATAGATGCACATCTCACAGCAACTGGGGACAAGGGACAAATGTCCCCAAATGAGAACAGGTGTATAAAATGTTTAGCAGCTCACCTGGCATCCAGTAGGTGCTCAATAAATAGCTGTTGGCTATATTAATGAATGAGCCAGCCCACACTGTGCTGGGCTGATGTGGTCACCTGTTTCCATTAATGGGGATACTGAGGCACAGCTCGGGGTCACAATGCCTGGGAGTGCAATGGTAGAACTGGACTCCTGGCCTAGGCTAAGCCCACTGCCCTGTTCTCCCCTGTGCCACGAAGGCAAGGACGCGATGGGACCTCAGGGTGTCTCCCAGGCGACACTATCATTTCCACCAAGGCTGGGAATCTAAATCACAGAAGTCCGATCGATGCCCAGCCCTCCCCAACCCCACCGCAGGAATATTTAAGCCATAAATGTTTTGACTAAATGTCTATTAGCTGGATGGCCACAGAAGACCCATTACATTGCTTTCCTGCCAGTAAAAGCCCGCCCCATTGGAATCACTCCTTCGGTTCCAAAGGCCCCCCCACCCCCACCCCTGCCACCTCTGCTCTCTGCAGCCACAGGAGTGAGCGCAGCCTGGCCGGCCAGGCCCGGCCACCAAAGAGACGGTCAGCAGGCCCCAGCCTCTGTGGCATTCAGTGGGAGAAGTCTCTACACGTACACTTATTAATGATTGTATTTAT